>PVJX010005778.1:0-82492 GCA_004027295.1 Dolichotis patagonum
GAGCTGCCCTGCCACACCAGCTCTCCACTGGCCACCTCAGCGCTGTGACAGGCAAGGGAGGAGGACTCCGATCCCACTGTTTGATGTCTGGCTGCTGCAGGATTTGGGGCCTCCCACCTCCTGTTTTGCTAGGCCTGCATCTGTAGGTGTTAAAGAAGAAGCCAAGGTCCTCCCACTGTGATCACTGGCTAGAGATCAAATGTCCATGCAAGGCACTGTCTGTGAGGACCCTCACCCTGACCCCAGCCCTCGTAGCTATACGAGATACCCTGGCTGTCACTATTGCGGCTCTATCAAGCTATCTCTGATCTCTTTTAGAGGTCTGTCTGTTCCCTCAAGGATCGCAATTGCATAAGTAATAAAACTTTCCATCTTTTTTCTTCTAGTTGCATTGAAGTATCCTTGGCAAAAATTGTATGCATTCAAGATGTGCAAAGTGATATTTTCACACTGCAAAATGGTTATCACAAGCAGGCTAAAATACACTGTCACACAGTTACATCATTTTTTTGTGTTAAGAAAGCCTGAAATGAACTCTCTTAGAAAACATAGAGTGTACAGTACAATGTTATTTACTACAGGGCACCATGATGTTTCCAAAATTTATTTATCCCACATAACTGAACCTTTGTATCTTACTTCCTGGACATATTCACTTATTCACACAAAACCTCTGGTAACCACCAGGATACTCACCGCTTGTGTAAGTTCAGCAATTCAAGATCCCACATATAAGTGACTTCATGTGGTTCTTGTGGTTCTGTGTTTAATTTATTTCACTTAGTTATTATTCTCCCTTGACATATGTGTGCATCATCATTCTGGAAATGCTAACTGGACATTAAAAAGGTGATTGTTTGCTTCTATCGGTGACCATGACAGAGGTTTTTAAGCCTCTGAAATTGAGAGTTTCGACAATAAGAAAATTGTTCCAAACCAAAATAATACACACATGACCTCATTTGATTGGAAAGACAGTGACAGTAAGGTCGAGCTTTGTAGTAGGCAGATTCTGAGATCCACACAATGATTCTCAGCCCTCTGACACTTTCCTCACCCCAAAAGTTAGCCCAACTGAAACGTGCTTCAAAACAACCAGATAGGACAAAAATGAAGTGATTTTGCAAAAGTAATTAAATCCTTAATTGGATGACGTTGTGTTAATGAAAAAGGAGATTTTCCAGTGATTCTTTCAGGGGGTCCAGAGGTCAGAGAGCTCCCCCTCCACCCCTGAAGACAGGAGCTGCCATGGTGAGAGCCACACAGTCAAGAGCTGTGGGGCCTTGGACACCCGTGACAGACACCCCTGGCTGGCAGACATCCATTGTTGGGGCTCTCAGTTACACAGACACAGGAAACACAATTCTGCCAATGACGATAGGCCAGAAAAGAGGATGTCAAGCTCCAGAAAGGACCTGACCTGACCGGCAGCAGGATTGCAGACTTTGGGAACCTGATCAGTAGACCTAGCTAAGCCAGTTGTGCCCAGCTTTCTGACACACGGAAAATGCAACATAATAAACATCAATTGTTTCTGTGTCATCAAGTTTGTGGTCTTGGTTTTGCATCATAGGAAACTTACATGGCACCAACATTTTCATTTGAGAGATGGCAGAATTAAGGATTATTGGAGAGGTTTTAAATGTGCTTATGGGCCCTGATGTGAAGTGAAAAAGTTAGGGTTTGAACCTATGGATGTCTTCTCTCAAATCCACGCTCCCTGTTACTGTTATTCTGCCTTTGTGGTTTGCATTTTAGTAGATGCTGAGACTTTCTGGAAAATGATCAAAGTCTTACCCAGCCTCACATTGTTTGGGATATCTGCACTGTGCTAGGTTCTGCACAGACATGGACACAATTCAAAGCACGGTTTTAGGAATATTGAGTATTACAGAGAAGCAGGTTAATAGCCAACTCTCAGTCATCTTATCATAAGCTCATAGAAAAGTTCTCAGATTCTGATTTGCTAAGGTTAAACACCATCTAACAGTTCTTACAGTAGGCAGATGTTTTACGTGCAAAATTAGACTATGACATGATATTTTCACAATGCTTTTCATTTCTGCTTAGCTCTGTTGCTTGACTGTACAATCTGAAATTAGAATTCGTTCCCTTTGTGTGCATCCCAGCCTGTCATTTTCATGATAATTACTCGCTGTTAAATTTTTTAAGATCCATCTAGTCTACATTATCTGGAGTTGCTTTTCTTTCCATTTCTAGCCTTCTGAGTAACATCTTTTGGAATAAGCACAAATCTGAATACTCAAGGCAGACAAGGAGATATCATTGCATAGCGTGCCTCTTCTTATTACATGAATGCCCTGTGGGTAGCATTTAGACTATCAGGAAGCTACGAGCCCATTCTCTGATGGACCTCTGCAGGTCATTCAGACAAACGTACTCCCTGCCTCACCTCGACTCCTTATAAAACAGCACCTGGGCTACTGTAATTATTTCTTCCTTGCTTGAGCTTCATTTATTCTACTTTTTTTTTTGTGCTGCTGTATGATGTGTCTCCACACGGTCATTCAAAATCAGACTTGATGTGTCTCCCAGATCAGCTGGGAGTTTTGCAAGTTCCAGTGCAAAGTTCTGTGGCTTTCCACCTCTACAGCCTTGCCACACACCCAGTACAAAATAGCATAAGTAGTATACACTGAATAAATAACTGAATGCTTAATGAGTATCATTCTTCCCTAATTAAAAACCTTCAGTCATCTCTGATTTTGTGTAAGTCAGATATTTGCATTTTGAGGTCTCGTAAGATACCAAATATTTTTATTGCCATATATAATGTATTTAATGATATTAGCCATTGACACATGGACAGATGAATTGGTGGAATGCGGATGGCTTCATGGATGAATTGGCATAGCTATTACTGCTGCTTTCTTGCAAATTCTTTAAGAGCAGAGACCATCTTTATCACACTTGGCACAATGCCTAGCTCAGAAGTTAGATGTTCTATAACATTTATCAAATGGGACATAATTGTTTTTACTTGATCATTACAATGCTGAAAATATTAACTCAAATGATTAGGTAGCTAAATTATAAAAGAAAAAAGGTTGAAATCCTAATTCCCTGACAATATATAGGTGGCTTAGAGATCATAATCATTTTCTGGGTTTTTTTAACTAAAATCATCATCATGTTAAAAGAGTTATAGTTATGCAAAAATACATGGCATCCAGGAGCTTCCCTGGACAATCATGAGGATACCAGGAATATTCCAGTAATGAAGATTGTACTTTTACCAATACCTGAGACCTCTCCTCAGACCCCCTTGCAAGTATCATTTCTCTGAAATGTTTACAAAAACACTTTAAGATAATAGTCATTATGCCCTCTTTAGAGAAATAGAAATCAGAACTAACAGAAGCACTGCGGTTTTCTTAAGATTGTTTGACCTTTTTGCAGTGTTTTTGTTTTGTGGTAGTGAGAGATGAATTCAGGACCTTTGGACTGAGTCTCTTCAGCTCTTTTTTTGTTTTGTTTTGTTTTGTTTTGTTTTGTTTTGAGACAATGTATCCCTAAATCTTTAAGTTGCTTAAGTTAGGCATGACTTGTGGTCCTTCTACCCCGGCCTCACAGAGTACTGAGATTACAGGCAACCACTGCCATAGCAGCATGTTTTCTTTTAGGTTCACATGGTTTGTTACACCCAACAATTTTCTATAGCTCTTGGTCCTTATCAAAATGCTGCTGTGTGCTGATAAATGAGGTAATGCCTGGGAAAATGTCAAACCACGAGGTGAAAGTCAGGCACTAACAAAATATGTGTCATCAATGTTCTTCATGAGAGAAAAGATTCTCACAAGTCTGTGGCATGGTGACTGCCACCTCCTCTCACACCTGGATGAACCCACATCCTGCCTTGACCTCAGGCTGTCACAGCCTCACATCAGAAGCTGGTCTCTGGTCACTTTCTTTCCACCCTCATGCCAGAAGGAAAAAGTACATGAAGCAGAGTCTGTTATAAGTTTTAGGACAGTACAGTTTATAGGCTGATAGTTTGGATTCTGATGTCAGCTTTCCATGACAAATCCTAAGAATCTACTCTTTGATCAAGTCTTTTGACCTCCCAAGACTTACTGATTTCTGATCCCTAGAACAGAGAGGATCAGCTATATCCAAATCCAAAGGTCACTGTGAGGATGACACGTCAGTGTGGACTCATGAGCTATTTAGCAGAACACCTGGCTTCGAGGAGGACTCAATTACGACGGACTTTATTTTTCAAGGCAGGTGTACCTCACTATACTGTTTGTGGAACTTTAGTTTCTAAGACAGATGACCTCACTACACTGTTTGTGGAGAGTTTTACTTCATTTTTCTTTGAAACTATTTGCATAAAGTGATACATTTGTCAACAATACCCATTTGAAATCGTCTTGGCTACGGATGAAAGAAAATGGAGTTAGACAATTACCTGGGAGAGAATACATCTGTTGACAGAAACTCAAATTTATTGCTCATTGCAGGCCACGTGTGCCCTGGTAACCATCTTCTTTCCAATGCCAAGCACCCGGAATTAAAGCAATGAACATGATAAACAGAAGCTCGACTTGTGTGTGTAATGACAAAAACATCTAAACGAGCCTTTGTCTCTTATTAAAACCAGCAGATTTTGCCCCAGAGTATTAAAAGTTTTAATCCAACATTCTGTTTGCCTTCAGGCAAAGCATTCTGTTAGGTAAAATAAAAAGCACAGCATTTCAAGTGCTGCTCCCAGAATGTGATAAATCAAGATTTTAAACAAAAATGACAAATGTCGTTCCTCGTCCTATAAGTAATTTTAAAGCTCAACTCTGTAATTGCCTCTAGATATCTCAGGTTTTCACACAGACTTGGTAAGAGACCTCACGATGTTTGTCTCACTTTAGTAAGGTCTGAAGGAGAGCTCTGTTTTCTGTTATGACATGGACTTCTCCGTCTCTGGTGAATGAGACTCTATGAGCTTTGTGATTTCTTATTTACAAAACACCAGAGTGGAGGCAACTGAACTTGTTTGCTCTCAATTAAAATTAATAACATGCATCATCAAATGTTTTTCTTAAAAATTTGCCTTGAAAATTCAGAATCTTGCACATGGTTGATCATTTGAGGAACCTAAGGCCTAGCAGTGGCATTCCAATGCCAAGCCAGTAACAGAAAGCATACGTTTTCCTTTAAAATGTGTCACAGGATAGTGGGCATGTTGAAAGCCTTGGGAACAAAATCATAATCATAATCAAAACTGTAATAATAATGGAACCAACTGATGTTGATAATGAAAACTGGGAACTGTTCAGTCTCCTCATTTTTAGGCTAATCCTTCCTATTGCTTTGCTCCCTCATCCCCAGCACAGTCACATTCAACTCCACAACACGGCCGGAGGCAGAGTGGTCTTCACCTGTGGGCACATTGCTTAAGGATCCTTTCTACGTTTCTGCAGTGTGACTAAGAAACTGGCGCCAAGCATCAGAAAACAATCCCTCTACTCTAATACCAGGACTTGTGTAGCTACTGGGAAGACTTCAGTGCTGCGTGGTAGCCCTGAGGGGCCGTGACGTCGTTTAAACATAGTGTGTCATGTCCAACAACAATGCGCCAGTGTTTTGCCAATTCCAGTTGGATACGCGTATTCCTAACACATCAGTAACTTTTGGGGCCTGGGTTAATAAAACTAGAGTAAAATATTCTTGACTTCAAATGTTTTCCAAGGCAGGTTATATTTACTTCACTCTAAGATGTCTAGAAAAATTGTAAAAGTAATACTAAAATCACAACCGCTTAATTCTCTTTCTGTCTCTGTCTCTATGTCTGTCTATCTGTCTCTCTCTTTCTCTCCCTCTGTCTGTCTCTGTCTTTCATACACATTTCTCACCCTCTACCCTTCCCCTTCTTTCCTGCTCCTTCCAACTCTTGGTCCCATTTTCATTTGCAGAAGGTCTATTTTCATCAATTTTCCTCCTTCAGTTCTTTTCACAATTTTTTTTAAGTTGCCTTTTTAAAATTTTATGTGCATACACCAACTCTCTATGATAATCATGACCACTATGGACTGCAAACATGCACTTAATTTTAAAAATGGTAATAATCATAATAGGAAAACAACATAGAAACAAAAAGAAAACTCGATCTTTGTCACTCAGAAGTAACAACTACTATTTTCTTTCTTTCGCTACTTTTCCTTCTTTCCTTTGTTCTTTCGTTTCTTTCTGCATGCATTTCTCCCTTAAGTTGTTTAAGTCTTTTTCCCAGAGCCAGACGTCACAAATATGACTTTGGGCAAGTTACATTACTCTGTACAGAGAGGCCTTACCTCAAAGAGTATTGTGGGTGTTCAGCATGTTGCCATGAAAATATTTTAGAACCATGCCCAGCAAATAAGGAACATTTGACAAATGTTGTTTATTATCATATACTAATACTTCATACAACTAAATCACACCATACATGGCATTATGTTATATAATTGCTCAAATAAAATATTTCATCAATAGTTCCCAACCTTACTGAATATATTTCAACATCTTAAATTGTGAATGGTCGTGTCTCTCTCTCTCCCTCTCTCTCTCTCTCTCTCTCTCTCTCTCTCTCTCTCACACACACACACACACACACCCTTCTACTTGCTTAATTCCTTCTTTTGGCACACTGTGTTGAGCTCAGTTTTCAGTATATACGTCCTTCTAATTGCTTCCTAAACAGAAATCATAAGAGATCTAATTAATCCACATTTTTAATCTTCTCATTCTACTCCTCCTTCTCTACTGTATCAAAGCACTTGTGAGAACAGAGAGTAATGGAATCATGTGACAGGGAGATAAGCCAGCAAAGCCTAAAGTTGGGGTATCCATAGGAAGTTATAACATAACTTACACACGTGTCTTATTATCTTTAACAAGAAGAAAGCAGACTTAAACTAGCAGCATTAAAATCAGTATTGAATGAAAGAGAGCACAATCATTCACTTTGTAAACTAAGAGGAGAGCAGGCAGCAAAAATGAGTTCATCCATAGTTACACACTAAGCAAGCAAAATATTATTTGACTTATAATATTAGAGGGAAGGTTCTCTTTTTCCTTAGATTTTCATTCATTTACTTTAAAATGGTATTCATCAAAAAATAATATAAGCAACTTACATAACAAAAGTGTTTATTTTAAAGATATTAAGATCTTCTATGACCAGCTGTAGTGCTATAAATCCAGTAGAAAAAGTAGATAATGTAATCAGGCATTTACATGGAGTGAGGTTCAAATGAATGTTAATCATTGAATTTTTCTTTTTCAGAATAAAACGAAACTTTTCATTGATTAATTTTGCATATAGTTTTAAAATTGATAATATATTATGTTGTCTACCATGCGGAGAAAAGAATTCTTACATATTAGTGATAGATCTATTAATGGATAACTTTCTCTGGAAAACTACATCTGGCAGAGTTTTAACATAAACTTAAGCTTCTGAACCTGTGGTTTGAGCCCTGGGTTTGAGCCCTGGGTTTTACATGTACAAAAAAATATTGTCTATTTACAAAAAAAAATATTTAAAACCACCTCGTGGTCCATCAAAAATGGCTGGCTAATGAAGCACAGGGCATTCTCCCTTGGAGAATCTGCCACCATTACAAAGAATGAGACCACAGCAGTGCAATAAGAAGAAAAGCTGCAATGAAATATCTCCACACATTCAACAGGGTCGCTAAAATGTAAAACAATTCATAACACCAAAGTGCTGGCAATCACACAGAGCAGTGAGGCCCCTGAGAGCATCATTGTCGAGACTGGATTGCCTGCTACCACTCACAAAACACCTTGGCAAAATGTCTACTCTACTCTTACATGGATGCTCAATGACACGGGTATCTTTGTCCATTATAAAATGTGTACAAGGATGTTTCTAACAGTTCTGTTCATGAAATTAAATAAGGTTGGATTAACTCAGACAATCGTAAAACCATGGTCAAATTATGGCATATTCTTACAAAGAAACAGCATGCAGGAACAAAATACAAACCTGACAGGTGTGGCAAACTAAATGTCTCTCACAGACATGACAAGTACAGGAAGCCCAGCACAACCAAGTACATAGTGGTGATTTAACTGGCAAGAAATTCAGGCAGTCTCGTCCACTAATTGTTTTAGGTAATTATGATCCCAAAAGTACAGGCAATAAAAGCAAAAATAAATGAATGGGATTGCATCAAACTACAAAGTTGCCTCACAAAGAAATCAACAGGCCAAGGAGACAACCTATAGAATGGGAGGAAGTATCACAGAACATACTTCCCATAGGGGATTAATATCCAAAATGTGCAAAAGACTCAACTCATCAGCAAGCAGTCATAAGAAAATTGAACACATGCAAAGGACTGTATAGACATTTATCAAAAGAGGACGTGTAAGTCAGCAACAGGTGTGTGGAAAAATTTTAAAAGTTCAATATGATCAAACAATAGCAAAGTAAAACTACAGTGAGACAAGTTCCTCACATCCTGTAGAATGGATGCGATAAAAAGAAAATTAAACAAATGCTGGATGTGGATAAAACATAACTTTTAGTACACTGTTGGAAGGAATGTAAATGAGCACAGCTATTATGAAAAACAATACGGAGTTTTTCACCAAAAAGCAAATACATAAAGGAAGTACTGTATGATCTAACAGTCCCCGTCCTGGAATATATGGAAAGGAAATGAAACCAGCAGTCTGCAGAGACATCTGCACTTTCGTAGTTGTTATGGCATTCTCCACAAAAACCCAGAAATGAAAACAACCCTAAATATTCATCAACAGATGAATGGCCACAGAAAACATCATATATATAAATGGGAAAATACTGCTCAGCCTTTGAAAGAGAGAAAATATTGTCATCTGTGGGTGCACAGATAAGCTAGGAGAATATTATATTAAATGAAATAAGACAGACACAAAATTACAAGCACAGTATGGACTCATGTATATGTGGAATCTAAAATAGCACATTAATGCAACAGAGTAGAGTCAAAGTTACTCAGAGCTTGGGATCAGGGAGCTTGGGAGGTTCTGGCTGGAGGATATAAAATGTTAGACAAGAAGAAAAAATTCAAGAGATGCATTCTACAGATGTTAAGAATAGTACAGTTAAGAAGAATGCAACGTTAAGAACAGCGTACTGCTAATTAAGAACGATACATTTAAGAACAATATTTTCCATACCTGAGTTAAAAACAGCCTCATGACCCATCAAAAGATGATTGGTACAAGGATTCTGCATTCATACATCAAAATTGCTGAGAGTAGAATTGAAGTATTTTCAACACACAAAAACAGTAAGTAATATGTCCATTAGCTTGAATTAGTCATTTTACAACATAACCTATTTGAAAGGATCATGTTGCAAACTGTAACTATTTGCAATTTTTGTTTTTTTATTAAAATAGATAAGAATGAAAATGCATAAAATAAAGTATAAATATTTCATTGTATTATAAAATAAACAAGCTATTTCTAAAGTATTTTCAAATTAACTACTTATCATTTAATAAACTACAAAAAGAAAAACCACAATTTTCTTAGATATTTTCTTATTGTCTCTGGTTTGGATCAGTTTATGTGTTGTTTTCTCTTTGGGAGGAAAATTCTGAAATCTGAATAAATGATATCTATGTTATTTTCATCTAAAACACTAATTTCAACCTTTTGATTAATATAGGGAGAAATAGATCAATCTACAATGCTAGAAACAGAACAGTATCTCCTTCTAATTACACAAATCATTACTTACAGAAGCACAAATTCAATTTTCCCCAAACAATTCACCAATATATAATAACCTCTTTCTCAAGAGTACCTGTACTGTTAGATTCTAGCCCACTTTAGAACATAATTGAAGAAATTTCCTGCTGGATAAGTGAAGCGGTGACTTTTAGCAGTACTCCTTGGTAAAAGTCTCAGACAGCAAAAATCCCACTGTCATTAGGCAGAAAGTTAGAGCCAATGTCTCCAGTCCATGTGAAGCTGACAACATAGAAAATAAATTAGAAGCAATAACCTGACAACACAGTGCAGAGAGAGTGTTGGTATGCCCTTACTCTCTGGGAAGATGGAGGAAAAAGGAAAGGAAAGGAAAGGAAAGGAAAGGAAAGGGAAGAGGAGAGGAGAGGAGAGGAGAGGGGAGGGGAGGGGAGGGGAGGGGAGGGGAGAGGAAGGGAAGGGAAGGGAAGGGAACGGAAGGGACCAAAAAAAAAAAAAAAAACCAGAGAAGGCCAAGATAAGTCCATAGCAAGACAATGGAAAGCTAAATTTCAACCTTTGCAAAGTTGGATAAAGCAGATTAAATGTTTAGAGAAAGAGCAGAACAACATCACCTATTGAATTTTGCAAAAAAAAAAAAAAATGTGTACTCCCAGGTTTCACTTTGGAACCACAGAAACAAAATGCACTGAGTTGAACCACAGGTGTACACTAAGATGTGCACAGGTGCAGCTCCCCTCCTTGTGACAGGTCCTGCTCCCCACACTGAGAAGCTGGGAGTTCTGAGCCAGTAGAACACTAGCATCCCTGGGTTTCAAAACCAAGAGATTTTGGTGTTTCCCTTCATTTCTATGGCAGATGTGTATCCTTCGACCAGGAAACAGCCACTTTTAGGAGACATCAAAACCTGTTCTGACTCCTGGGTATTTCTTACAAATATTTAAAGACAAAAGAGGCTCTGTCATTTTAGAGGGTACCTGTGGCAGCTGGCTGGAGGTGGCAAAAATGTCAAATCCCTGGAATAAGATGTGAGTTTCAACTGGAATCCTCAATCAGTAGTTAGCTACACATTCTTAGTAATTCATTTTTCTCATCATCTGGAAATAGAAACAAGTTGAAGGAAATATGCATAAAATGAATGTTCATGAAAAACCAACCACTACACTAGTATTTTGTCCTTGCACTTTCTGCCTGCACATGGGCATTTTTCTCAGATAATTCTAGAAGGAACTAGAATGTCAATGCACGTATGAATTTTCATATGAAAAATACCATTACATTTCTTATAGTTTTCTCATCTTTACTACGGCCTGGGTGTTTGTCTCTCTGAAACACATGCTGGAAACTTAATCCTTAATTTATATTAATGGGACTTGAAGGTGGGCTATTGGGAAGTAATTAACATTAAATAAGGTCATGATGGCATTAGTAGGTAAAGTGAAAGAAGAAGGAAAAGAAGAAGGAGAAGGAGAAGAGAAGGAGAAGGAGGAGGAAGAGAAAGAAAAGGAAGAGGAGGAGGAGGAAGATGAGGAGAGAGAAAAAACCAGCAAAATTGGTCTACCCCACCATGTCCTGCTCCCAAGCCGTGTTACAATACAGCAAGAATGCTTTCACCAATGTTTGGGCTGTGTTTTTGGACATCCTGGCCACCGAAATTATGAGGTTAATACATCCCTATTCCTCATGGGTGACTATCCATGGAACTCAGTCACAACAATGAAAATAGACAAGAACAGTCTTCAAATCTTTATTTCACTTCGTTTGCATTGCATTCAAATAAACAAAATGGTCCATCAGAACATTTAAGAACTGAGTATGGTGGCTCACACCTACAATCTCAGCACTCAGGAGACTGAGGCAAGTGATCATGATTTAAGGCCAGCCTGAGCTATATAGCAAGGTCAAGACCAGCCTGCATTATTTTGTGGTACCTGTCACAAACAAACAAACAAACAAACACATTTAAGAAGCAACTGTTAATAAGATAGGTGGACCACTTGATTTTCCCTAATGTCTAATAAGATAAACAAAGCAACTCTTTCTGAGGATAGATAGATAAATAGGCGAAGTTATTAGTATCGAAGTTCAAAAGACCTTAGTACAGGGTCTTCAGCCTGTCTATTCACACAGCTGAGCTGAGAAACATTCTTCTTATCACATTTCACTTCTTCTCACAAAGAACAGTGACATAAAGTTCAACTGAGCTGAAGCTCTGTCTTAAGATTTATTAGTGACAAAATGGAAGATAAAAAACCTCTGTAAAAGTATGTAATAAATATTCCATAAACAATAAGAACTCACATTGCTGAACTAGGTATTTAGCACTGTCTCTTTCCTAGGAAAAAAGATCTTTAAAGATAATAAAATTAAGCAAACAGATACAACTTCAGATCAGTTAATTAGTAAGATTCTCTGAGTCACAAAAAACCAGAATCCTCAAATGTTACTCAGGAAGAGTCACCAACTCTGACACTCTGTTTATATTTTAAGCTCTAACTCTCTCCAAGGCACATCCTTGCAAAGCTCTGTGGGGAACCTTGGAAAGGTAAGGTAACCCTCAAACTAGTAGAGGAAAGACTCGTGTACAACTCTGATAGGACTCTCTACAAATCTCTTGTTATCCAGAAAACCTCAGAAAAACATCTGAGAGAATCAATTGAAAAAGTCACATCTAAAGAAGCCATTAAGCCTGGTGTCTTCACCACCTCCTCCAATTCACACATACACTCCTGGTAACCCCAGAGTCATTGTGACCGTGTTTAGGTCACAAATGTCACTGCCCTTGTAAACACATCCACGATGGTGACCTCACTGACTTGTGCTCAACCTTTAATTTATTCTGTCAATGTCCATGGAGGACTATGCCATAAGCTCTTCAGACAAAAGTGATAAAGGAGAGGAAGAAACAGTCAGACTCAACATTTTAATCTTACTTATTTGAATGCATGCTGGGAGCCTGGCCCTGTCTACTACAATTTCAATTTAAAAAGCACTGAGTAAAACATGGAAAGGCACCATGTAGGGAGACAGGGAGTGTGGGGATAGGCTCTGGAGCTAGCTAAGATCGAGTTTTGTGGAACAGGAAAACCTCGTTGTAGAATTTTGGCCTGGTACTTGAAGAACCATATAGGTTGGGGTGAAGATACAGGAGACAGAAGAAATTAACTCTTGAGATAAACCAAGCTGGAGATATGACATCAGCAAACATTTTCTCTAAAGAGTCAAAAAGTAAATATCTTTGGTTTTGTATATAATAAAATCTCTATGGCAACAACTCATCTGCCAGCTGGTTTCAAAAACAGTAGAGGTAATATATAAATGAAGAATTTAGTCCGTATTAGAATAAAACTTGTTTATATAAACAGCTACTCTCCTCTGGCCCTTTGACCAGTATTCCAACACTAGCCCAATTCCTAATGACAGTATGTTGTACATAACTATTCCTCCCGAAGTGTTAGTCATAAGCATCAACTTGTCTAAAGATTCATTGAGCTCCAAATCCTTACATTTTCCGAAGTGTACTAATACATTAGTTTTAACGCAGTCTTATTTTAGTGTTTCCTCAGCAACGCAAGAAACTTAAGATTTTTATGTCATGCCTTAGTAATAAAAACTTTTATCTATATGCAAACTACTACCATCCATGGATAATTAATACTCCAGTAATTTATTGCTACAATACTGCATTATACATTATGAAACAATAATAAAATAGTGTATATGGTGTTACCACTCAGAAGAAAACCAGATAAAAAAGAACCTAAGTGGCTGTGGTTTGCTAAACAATAACTTTGCCTTTTATAGGCAATTCATGGACTCGTATTTTAACTGTCCTATGAATCAGTCTATTTCTCTTCCATCTGCCTCTCACATAATTTCTCTTCAGAAGATTGGGACAGTCAGAAGAGAAAAGGGGATCAGCAAAACCACACTCATACATACATGCATACGCATATACATACACGTATACACACCCTGCAGTTATAAAAATTACGAAGAATGTTGGCAGTCTGTCCAAAAAATAAAAACCATTTATTCTTGCTTTCTGAAACTTTGGCATTATTACCATTGTCATTCTTGAATAAAGTTGCCAAGTTAAACACTATAATAATTGCTGCAAAGTTCATTTTCAGCCAGACTGCAAACACCATGAAAGATGAGAATTCTGTACCACTCATCTCTGCTTCTGCCATAGAATGTAATTTGCCCACAGGTTTATAAATACTTGTATGATATAATTGTTTGCAACTAAGGACATCAAGAATCCACACAGTGGGATTGGTTACAGATGAAAAATGCAGAAGAGACTCTGTGAACAAGTCTGTGGTGGGCTTTTGAGTTCAGCTACTGAGCTGTGATTGAATGTGTGATCGTGTGACATTTCTGTGGTCAAAACATGTGAGACTGACACATGTCAGATCACTGGAACTTCTAGACATGCATTAGTTTTAATATAAATTGCAAAACCAATGCTTTAAGCTAGAGTAGCTACAAAAGAAATTCCCTTTGAACCTCAAGTATTCTAGGAGAAAACAATTATCATAGTAATTCACAGCTCCAAAATTCTTTTATGTATATTAATTTATTTTTTCAAAGTACCTACTGAGGTAAATACTGTTATTAAAATATCTGCATTATTACTATTAGCATCAATAATTTTACTGCTGCTACAGTGACTATTACTACTATGCAATTCAATAATTTGCTCAACATCGAATCTATTTAGTGACACCACCAGGATTTCCGATCCTATGGTATAGAACATTGACTTGTCAGGTGGCTGATAAAGCTAGAATCCCTAAAAATGACAGTGCTTATCCTTGCTGAACTGTTTCTATTTCTTCTCATTGATTCTGTGAGTCTGCATCTTCTCTCTACTTCTTTTACTCTTCCAGGAAAAAAGCAGTCTAACTTTTCCATTAAATTCACTTTGTAACTTATTGTAAAAACCGCAACTATAACTATATATAACTATATTTAAGGAACATAGAGATAATAAAAACTATATATAACTATACATATTTATGAGACATAGAGATAATAAAGATAACTGCTTAAAACTTTATCTACAATTTCAAATTGTGGTTTAGATGGGCACATTCTCAAGGGGATTCAAAATTTTATGAATCTTTATGTTTCAGCTGCTGATTTTTCCTCTAGTAATATTTACTCCTTTTCTTTTGTATCAGAGGGACTCATAGACTGTTACCTGGGCATATGGCAATGATGGAGGGGGAGGGGAGAGGCAAATGGCAGCGGAAGGGGAAGAGGAAGAAAAAGAAGGAGGAGGAGAAGGTCAAAGAGGAGGAGGAAGGAGGAGGAAGGAGCAGGAGGCAGGGGAGGGGCAATACCATGAGAAGTAGTAGAAAGAGGAGGAGAAAGAAGAACAAGGAATAGTAATGCCTCCTTTGCACTCTTCCGTGTCCCTGAAAGCAAGTTATGGCCAAATGGAATGTCAGGACGCATCTTCCAGGAAGACGCCCTAAATAATAGCTGATATTCATCCTTTGCTCCATTTCTTCATCTTTGCATTTCTTTTCTTTTTCTGCTGTATAGAACATAGATGCAGATGGTGGTGTTATAGCCATAGTGTCGTACCATAGAGACAGAAACTGCTCCCTAATTTCTAAAGGCTTGATTCTAAGCCCTTGAGGATTCAAGAAATAGAAACTCTATGCCAAACTTTAATTGTCTATCTCTTGAGTAATGCAAGCGAGAGGAAGCCTCCTATTTTATTTAATACACTGTTAGTGTCTCTTTAATCCATGGCTAAAATTTACCCTAAGAATACAAATATTGGACAGGTTTTTTTCTTACCAGTTTTCCAACTCAAGATGTTTGTGTATGAATTGGTGCGCAGAAGAGACAAGGAAAATCTGTCACAATGCCTATCCATCAAATATTCTGAATAGTTATACATGTACCGATAGTACTACAAAATACAATTTTTTAAAACAATTTCTACAGCCTCATGGTGGATCATTAAAAGTGTGCAAATTTAATTTGAGCTTGAGCTTAATTGGCCTATGGAATGAGGGTTTTCAGTTAGAGAAAGGCTCACGATGGGGAAAGAACAGGCACAGGATATGCAAGAGCTCAAGGTTGCGGCTCTTCCGGCTCTTTGCTAAAGCAGCCCACGCGCCCACTCCTCCCTTCTGCCTTCCCTTGCTGTTTTCCTCGTACACCATACTCTAGCCTCTGCGACCTCCTCACTCAAGCATTCTGGACTTGTTCGCACTTCACAGCATTACATTTAGGATTTTCTGTGCCTAAGTTGTCCCATCCCAATTATTTGCATGAGTGAATCATTCACACTGCTCAGAACTCTGACGTCAATTTCTCAAAAATGCTTTCGTGGACTTCTTAAATTAGTGCCGTTTCTCTATTTTTATCACTGTCTGGGTCATTACCCTGTTTCTGTCTTTGGTCTTGGGTAGTGCACACAGCCTTCTGACTACAGGATTTTCTTTAAAAACCTCTTTATAATGTATCATTTCCATTTCCCCTTGGTCCACATCTGTCTGACCCAAGCAGCAAGGGATTCTCAGGCATAATGCGTGGCACACAGGTAAGCTGCCAATTAATATGTGTTGCATGCATCGATAAATCTGTAAGCCAATATTTTTCTTTAATTATTCTAGTGTTTTGAATGTATGATATGCATTTTTACAAATTAGAGAAATCTAGTAATAGGAACAATAGTAAGACACTTATCAGGAGTCTTAAAGTAGAAATTCTAGTATCATTTTTTCCACACCTACATCTGTATATTATGTAAAAGTTATAAATCAATACCAAGCTAAGTACAGCTTCTTCTTTACGTATTCTTCAAAGACCATCTTCAAGTATGGGGAAAGGTCTTTCTAAAAAGCTTTACTATTTTTTGTTTTGCCTTTTCTTTGGATCCTGGGAACTTGTTTATAACCTTCCGTATCATTTCCATTGCGTTCCCCCAGAAGAACTTTAAGTAATATGTCATAGCACAGCAAGCTGAAGAGGAGATGAAGGCAAGTTGCAGAAATACCTCCTAAATCAAGTCTCAACAGTATCTCGAGCACTCTGCATTTTCAAAGGCCACTGCTGACATTCAGACAGGCACAAATTATAATGATTTATCCACTAAGTATATATAAATCTAATCCCATAGCCACTTTCAGAAAAAAGTTTGGATCTCATACTGAAGCCACAAACAATAGTAGGATAGGTTGAACACTTTACTCATTAATATTAAACTTCATCTCACCTGCTTGTCTAGTTTATTTGGTCTGAGAGCTTTTAACTTGAAAACTGAATTCAAGTGTGAACACTTGCGATTTAGAGCCTCCTTTAAAACTTATCTGTTCAGAATGCATGAATATTCCTCCAACGGAAGGGATAATAGGAAGGTAAATTAATTATATTTTAACTTTCCAATCTCATTTTCACTCTGCAAGAACCGTGCAGGATAACTATTAACCTTTCATTTTAAATGAAAAATTTAAAGAATTACCATCAGGTAATTTCAAACTACAACAAAAAGCGACCACATATCATGGATCCCTTCTTGCCAAAAATATCACCCTGAAAAGTCCATCAACTTAGCTACATTTAGCAATACTTTTAATAGCATTTCCTTCCATTTTATTCCCAAGTATTCAAGCAAGGGTGCTCACAAAATTGGCAGTCACTCAAGTAGAGGAGTTTAAAAATAAAACTCGTTTGAGTCAACTTTCGTTTTGTTTTCCTAGTTAATGTGGAACAGAATTACAACCATGTCTGTCCGAAACCATAATCTATTCAACAGACAGCACATGTAGATTACTCATTTTAGTTAAAATTGCTTGCTAGTTTTGTATTTCAAAGAACAAAGTATTTTTTGCCCCCCACCCCGTGGTTTAGAATCTACGGTTTTGAATTTCACTGATTCATATGCCAAAAGGATCAAATCATTGCATATCCCGGTGTAAAACCCTTCAGAGATCCCCTTTGTTTGGAGATGAAGCTTACAGTCTTCAGCCAGCCCCATCAGACCTCAGCCTCCCTTGCCGGCTTTAGCCTTCAACACTGACTTCCTCACAGTCTATTCTGGCTACAGCCGCTCCGATTGCTGCAATTTATACCCCTGGCTGCCTTGTTTTCCTTCCTTTTCATGCTACAGTGACAGGGAGGGAGGGGAGGGCACCATGCCCACAATAATATGATTTTTTTTTTTTTGCTGCTGCTGCTGCTTGAAATTCAAGTGTGACTCAACACAGCCCTTGATTCAAAATGTTGATATTTGGTTCATTGTAAAATGTTTGCTTTTATTTTTATTTAAATAATATGACATTAAAATAGGAGTTATCTGGTATTCTTTTTTTTTAATACACCCTTAAATTATAGTCCCAGGGAAATCACAGACCTTACTCTGCCCGCTCTTGACATCTCACAGGTCGCCCACCCTAGATGAGAAGGCTGAGTCTCCTCCCCCTACCATGGTCTTTGAAGACAAAGACGCCCTACCTTCTAGGAAAAGGCAACTAAGTTTTCAGCCAGTGATAAACAAAACTCATACATGTATAGCCTTGGCTGGCAATCAGGTTCTAAGTCTTTCGAAGCCGTTATTCCTCTGTGAGGAAGGTAACTCAGTGGAGGGTGCTCTGGAAGCAGATGGTGATCAAACCTTGAGAAACAGCTTAACTTTGCCTCACCTCACACAACCTTTAGAATTGAACCAGCGAATCAGGCATCGATTCCTGTGGCTATGCTCTACCCTCACTTCCCAATCCCACATCCTGTGTAATGGTCAACTTAGTCTTTTACAAAGGAAAAGAACTGGAAATTGGGACCACAGCAAAAAAGGTTTAGAGGGGAATACGTCCAGTGCTTGGGTGGATGAAGTTTGAGTACATGAGTTTGAGTAAATGAACTGGAGTTGGACCCCGGGACATTTTCCCCAGAAGTCGCATGCAACCAACCCAGAATTGGTGAGCAGAGACCAGTGGAGTCAGCCTGCAGGATTCCCTGTGCCTATGGGAGAAAGAATCTCTCATAACCTTCACGCATGCTTTTCCCTGTTCTCCTGCTGTTTGCTCAACGTGTAGACCCTTGGCCAGGACCAAGTCTGACAGCTTTTTAGACACCTAGTACACAAAGTCCCAGGACTCACCAAATCCAAAACTGGGGCTAATCATGGACATCTGGAGTTTGTGGTGATGGAAAACCCCAGCTCCTACGTTGAGAAGTGACCAACCATATCCAAATTCCTGATCCAGGACAATGGTTACTATTCCCTTATTTACTGAACATTCCACACTTTCGAAAGTTTTTTAGGATTTTTACTAAAGTTTCCCTGAGTCTCAAATACCTTCTTGCTTCTGCTGTACCCTTTATCCCACCCCTGCCAATCCTGGAGATCACCTGTCAATCCGAGATGATGACTCAACTGCCAGTGTCTCCAGGACAGTGTCTGGAGTGTTAGGGACAGTGTCTCTGTCCCTAAGTGCTGGCTACCCGACCACAGAAGTCAGCAAAACAAAACCAGAGGGCTGCAGGCTTTCTGGGCTTCGTAAGGCATGGCAGTCCATCACAGTTAGCAAGTGTGGTACTGCACTTCAAAATGCAGTGGTATACAAATGGCTGTAAGAGTTTATTTACAATGACATCTACTGACCCAGATTAGATTTGCAGGCCCAAGTTTGCCAATCCTTGGTCCAGGTGATCTAATTTCAATGAACAACACCTTTCCCCAACACAACTCAGCATCTTCCTACCACAGGACCCCGGTGACACCCATGAAGTAGATGTTGAGTGCATTTCCTGATGTGAAAGCCACATCATTTTTTGCACATCCACTTGAAGAGACCAATAAGTCGCAGCCTGTCTTTAAAAGTTTATTTCTTTATATTGAAACCAGATGGCATTTAATAAACTGAAAATTATTTTAATAGCCCAGCATAAACTCTGTTAGCAGACAGATCTGGATTCATAGTGTGTGTCTTTAGAAAAACTGTTTAATTTCTCTGAATAATTTTTTTCTCATTTGTAAAATATGAGCAATATGGTCTACCTCTTAATATCATTGTTACATGACGTTTATGTGAAATGCTTATTACACGTCAGTAATCCAGTCTTTCATATTACTTCAGCAGAAGTCGCCTCTTCAAAGAAAACTGTCACTTCCTCTTTTGCTGGTCTGAATTCATCTGAGTGTCACCCCCCAGCAGTGTCAGCGCTGAGGAACCCATTCACTCACTGTGTGATGTTTACCTCACACAGTCTGCATCTCCAAACCAGCACAGCCAACACCTCACTCCCAGCACATCGGCGTTGCTGTCGTATTTAAGCATAGATGGAGGGCATTACTTCCATGTGACTTAAGAAACTCTTACTTCATCCCAAACACAACATTCAAATCCTGGGACGTTACTATGAACACCAGTGTGAACACCGTTTAAGAGTGAGAAAGCCACCATTGGGAATACAGAGGCAATGGGAAATGGAATGTATTATATTCAATATTTGAACAGGGGAAGAAGCTTGTGGAATGAAATTATGGAGTGGAATGAGAGACTTTCTAATGTAAACCTATCATTTGAATCTTAACTGCTAGCTATTTAATCTTTGCTACAAGAATCTGAAACCTCACATCCTCCATTTAAATTGCAAAATGGAAAGTGAAAAATGTAAGAAAGAACTTTCAAGCATCCTTTTCGTTTTTATTTTATTTGCTTATTTGACAAGTATTTATCACTGCACATGGTCTTATACATTTTAAGAAATTTTAAAAATTGGCTGAATTTCCATAAAGAATAAAAATAAATAGAACTAAATTTCCTTGTGTGGTCTTATGTACCCTCTGACAGGTTATAATCTAAAGAGTAAAGAAAGGGGCTCATGTGAAAATATTAAACTACAATTTGCACTGTGACACAGTGGCAATCAAGCTATTAAGAATAACATGCTCCGTCTCCATCTCTTTACACATATATATCTTTTCTAGTATGTGCAGTATATAGCGAAAATGAATTTCAGTGTCCTCATGACTTTATATCTAACCTTATTCCCTCTACACTATGTTTCTCTATCACTCATCTCATTGTTTATTTGCCCCTATGAACTAATTTAATAAGAGCACATACTGTATTTTAATGAGTCTCATCACCAAGCCCTGTGATACTTCAAAGGACAAGGCAAGATTAGATATTACCAGTCCTCTTAAGGAGAAAAGCTTACATGAAAAACAGACAACACAGTGACTTACAATTTTTTTAAACTGACTGACACTTTGAGGGTTCCCAAGAAAATTGTTCTCCCAAGAGAATATTATGCCGTATTTCCTAACCTCTGCTTCCTTCCTTCAAAAAACATCACAAAAAGCTAAGGCCTTAAAAAAAAAAAAGAAAGAAAGAAAGAAAGAAAGAAAGAAAGAAAGAAAGAAAGAAAGAAAAGAGACCAGGAGATTTATGTAATTTAGACACTCAGTCTCTAAGCTAGAGCACTAAAATTGTAGACATGGGTGGTTTAACCCAGCTTTACCCCGTCTTTCTCCTGTCTGTACGCAACGGTAAATAAGGAGACCCAGAGGTTAAAGTGGAGATGGAGAGAAACAGCTCAGCCTGTTCTTGAGTCACAAAATGACCATGAAGAAAAGTGGGATATGTCCCCTATCAAGGACAACCTTACACAAAACTCTGTGCTGCCTTCTCTCAAGGGGATCTGAGGAAAGATCCAGGCTGAACCACACTTGAAATTAACCCTGTTCAGGAAACTGCTTGATCATGAAATTCACTGTTTTCTTTAATGAGGTGATTAAATGTTTTTTTAGCCTCATTGACTCAACTAAGATGCTCAGAGTCAGAATTAAAGCTAATTCTCCAAGTCCTTCATTCCTACTTTGATTTTACAGATGTAAAACCCAAGGTTCAGAGAATATGAACCTCATGTGTATAAGATCACACAGCTATTTAAAAGATTATGGTCCGGAGTGTCTTTCAGTCAGCACTTTGAAAACAATCCCACAGTACATAAGGCCACTAGAACTTTAGTGACCCTTTGATGGGAGATGATTATTGCAGTCATTAAAGCTCTCCACCCTCATGTCTGTTTCTACCAGAGAGGTCCAATGTCACCTCTGTATACACTTAGTAAGTGTGTTTATGGGTTAGCTTTCCACTACTGTGACAAATACCCAAGAAAAACAACACAGAAGGAAAAGTCTATCCTGGGTCACAGATTCAGAGGTCTCAGTTCATGTCAGCTGGCTTTATTGTTTCCAGGCTGGAACATCACAGTGGAAGGAAGGGCATGGTGGAAGAGAACTGCTCATGGCCAAGAAGCAGAGAGAGATGGGAGGAACCAAAGAGGGGAGAAGGGAGCAGGGTTAAGATACATTCTTTATCCTATGAATAGGTTTGGAACAATTTCGCATGTGTCTGCCTGGTGATCTGAGGAACTCTTTTGAAGATCACTATGTAAAATAACAACCTTAGTTATGTTCCTACTACCTTGTTTTGAAGGCCTATATTGTCATTTTTTGGGCTCTTTGCTATTGATATTTTTGTTTTTTGTTGCTTTTTTTTTCTAGTAATTTATTTTGTTTTGTTTTTCGCTCTAATGCAGAAAGGATAGGTATACATGTAGGAGCTTATACACGCCTAGAACTTCTCCTAAACAATTTACAAGAATCAATTATATTATGCATGATGAAATGAACAGCTACTTTGAAAAAGAGACATTATGGTATCCATTGCTGATTCCATGTTGTCATGCTGTGAAATCCAGTAATGCTTTTTATCTTTGGTCAGAGTGGTTTTAGTCTGTTTTGTATTGTTTAATTTCAACATACATGAAGGTATAGACAGCTATTTTGAAGAGAATGAGAGACATTATGGCAGCCATTGTTGATTTTCCTATTGTCTGGTCTTGACGATCTAAAATGCCTTCATCATCCTGTTCCGATCAGTTCTATACTATTTTGTTTTGTGTGATTTCATTGTGTGTGAAGATATAGACAACTATTTAGAAGAAAACAAGAGATATTATGGTAGCCATTGTAGATCTCCTATTGTCTTGCTTTGAAATCTGTATCACTTACATTGTTTTCTTATGATCTGCTTTGTTCTATTTTGTTATGTTTTGTTTTACCCTCTTTAAAATAAAATTTTAAAAAAAGATACACTCTTTAAAGATGCCCACTCTCAAGTGACCTGCTTGCTCTAGTTGGGCCCTACCTCGCAATATAGCATTTAGCTACCAACTCACCAATGGATCACCCATGCTCTTGTGGTCCAGTCACTGCTCTAGAGCCCATTTCTAAACATTGCTGCACTTGGGATCAGTCTTTTGATATAGGAATCTGGGGGAACACCTCATTAAAAAAGCCAGTAAAACAAACTAAACCATAACAGGATGAGAGTTACTCAGGGACAGGGTCCATGACTCAAACACACTTGGAACCTACGGGTCCACTTCATTCTTCTCACTTCACGTGCTGTTATCCTAAAGACCAAAAAGTGACATCTTCTCAGTTTCTAGATGGGAAAGTGATCAGACAGGGATGTATATTGCCCTAGATGTTTGATACGAGTGTAATGTTAATAATATCTAGCACCGAATGAGCACTTTCTCTGTGAAACCCTTTTTGTTAGTCTGTTTCACTACGTTAAGCTATTTACTCTTCCTAAATACCCTGTAGGATATTTATTTTTCATCATTTGCATTTTACAGTCAAAGGAATAGAAGCACAGAAATTTTAGATGACGTGACCAGAGATCCATCCATAGCCAGGGAAAAACAGAGCTGAGTTTCAAACCAAAATTCAGCTTTGCATTTGAAACCTAAACGGCAACTCAGTGATCCCTGTAAAATGTAGGCTCATTGTTGCTGTAAAGTTCTTGTGTTCCTTTTCCCTCTGTTGTAGCACACTGCTTCTATTTGCTCCTTAGAATTGAGTTGATTGACGAAAGATGCTATCAAAGGCCACTGATCAATATAACACCCTTTCCAATTTAGAGGAATCCAGTTCTCTTTCTGCTTAGGCCATGTGAATGGCTTTTGGAGCTCTTGAACGTTTCTAATCATTTCCTTATTTAAAATTATACAAAGAATAAATCCACAGGAGAATCAATCATTTAGGAGTTCAGCCCAAAGCTCTTTTTGCATTTGAATGGCACCTCCTGGCCCACGATTTTTACTAAACGCTCCTAAATAAAATGTAGCCAGCACTGCATCAGTTGAAGCAGTCTAGCCATGATTCCCTATGAGGCCTGTTATTCAGAGATTATTTGTACCTAGAATGCAGGTTTGACAGTTGGCAGTTTTAAAAGCACCTATTTTACATGCAAGGCCCAAACCAAGTGAATGCTGGTAAACTCCCCAATCACATAATTTATGTACAGTATTTAGAAGTGAAAAGTTTCAGATCAGCAGGCATGATCCACCTGACAGAAACCTAGAAAGGGCTTTGCTTTAGCACAAAACCCAAAGGGTATCTTATAGAATAGTTTATTTTACCTTTCATTTTTTTTCTCAAACATTCTATTCTGTTTGCTAATGGGAAAAGATTTCTGTGCACCCTGCCTTTTAAACTTTTCGGATGATGCAGATAAATTGAATCTAGTCAGCTAAGGAACCCAAATAAGCAAATATATATCCATGATTGAAAGAAAAATAAAATGCCATTAAAAATACTCATCTATATCAATTGTGGGCTGTCGTGAGATGACTAATATTGCACAATGTAATTGGTATCCCAATAATTAGTTCATAACTCATTATTAAATAAAAATTTGAATTTAAGTTGTGTATTGGCTGACTGCATGATTCCCAAGAAACTGGCCTAGTAAATCAACTCAGGAATAAAAATAAAATTTTGACTTTTCTTCCTACCACATATTGAATTGACAGTTTGTTCAACTGGGTCAAAGAGTCTTTTCTGATAAAATACTTGACCCATCCATTTTGTAGAATGCTTTTTCATCTATTGGTAATATTTATAGAAAAAATAATTCTTATGTTTCAAATGTAAATTCTGCTTAATCTTTTCCAAGTAAGATGGCTTACTTTTATTTTTCAAAAGAAAATGAAACTGTGTTTCACTTTTAATTTTCCCAGCTTTATCATCTACGTTCCCAGAATAATCTTTTCCATGCTAGCATCTTTCCCAATAGTAAAGAAAGATTTTTTTTTTCTGAACATCACCTTTTGTTCATCATTTGCAGGGTATCTCCCTGTCACCCTGATAGACGTGAGCTTCAGAATCCTATTAATGTAATATTTTTGATTTCTGAATCTGCAGACACAGGAAATGTGATTAAACCCCAGAACATATAGCATGTCAGCTTTAAGACGTTTCAAGTTAAGTCCATTTCATACTAATTACGGGTAGAATTTCTTACTTTGATCCACAGTAGTGCATTTTAATGCAGAGTGTACACTGATTCTACTTGTCAGTAAGTCAGTAAGAAACCTAAATGGGGTGCCTTGAAGGGTGGGTTTCATGGGGAGCTCCTGCTGGTGAGAATCTGGATTTCCTGGAAAGTAAGGCAATAGAATAGCTCCCTTACCATTCAGGGTCAACTGCTATGCCTCAAATACTTTGCTCTGACATGATCTAGTTTAACATGTGATAACTAATGTTCTAAAGATAGGAGGAAGAGTGAGGGTATTAAAAGTAAAATACACGTTACCAGGTCATGAGACTCGTGATGAGAAATTATAAGACTTAGTAACAGCAGAGAATTCAAAAGCAGGTAAGAAAAATAAAACAGCAAGATAACTGAATGTTGTGGAGATTGTTGGCTTTTGCTTATTTTTGTTTTTATTGTGGTAAAATGTACATAATGTAACAATTACAATTGACCCATTTTTAAGTAAATAAATTAAGTGGCTTTAAGTGCATTCACAGTGTCATACGTGTATTACCCCATCCATCTCTAAAATTTCTATCATCCCAGACCAAAATTAAGGGTCCAATAAACAGTTATCCTCCATTCTTTTCTCCTTCCAACCCCTGGCAAATTCTACTTTCTATGAATTTCCCTTACTTTAGGAACCTAATATAAGTGAAATCATACAATATATGCCTTTTCATCATATTTCACTTAGTATAATGTATTCAAGCTTCATCAAAGATGTAACATCAATAGATAATTCATTTCTGAAGCCACACCCTTCTGTGAGTCAGAGGCGGCCTTGTGGGCCAGGAGGAGACTCTGGAAGCCAACCCACACCTTCCAGTGAGCCAGCTGGCACAGAGGCTGGGAGACAAGGAGAACAAGGCCACTCCCCACTCAGCAAGCAAATGCTGATTCAGAGGAACTCAGGCTGAGATGATAGCAAAACCAAGTAACTTGTTGCTTGTATTGTTTGATTGACTTTGCAGGCCTAAAGCTGATAGGCAGCGCATCTATAGCAACTGTGGAGGTTTCCTTCTGTCTTGTTTTTGAAATCCAATGTTTTGCTCTGTTTTATTGCTTTATTTTATTCTTGTATTGAGTAACCTGAACAACTATTTTGAAGATAACAATGTACAGTATAACAACCATTGTTAAATTCCTATCATCTTTTTTTGAAATCCTATATCATTATCGTTGATTTTTGTTGTTATTGCCATCCTTGTTGTGTTGCTTTTGTTATTGTGTTTTTTGTTTGTGTGCTTCTTGATTTTTCTGTTTTTTCTCTTTAAAATAAAAAAGAATAAAAATATATGCCATTAAACTTATACAGTTTAATAATATTCCATTGTTCATATATCCCATATATCATCTGTTTCTACACTTCTGCTATGGTGAATAATGCTACTATAAACATTATTGAATAAGAAATAAACTTCTGTGTTTTTAATCAGCAGGAACATTTAATATCTGATTTTATCTGAAGGAATTCAGTATTTGTAAGATACTAAGTTCAGTTATTCCCTTAACCTTCCAATTACTGTTAATCAAAACAACAAATTGGTATAGTAAGTATATAGCAATAATGGGGAACAAAAATGTATAGAAGAAGTTGCTATATGCCAGGCATATTGTAGGTACTTTTATGTATTCTTTATTTAATACTTCCTAGACACTATTAGAAAGAAAAATATTATATTCATTCTACAAAAGGAAAAACAAGCTGAAATGTGTTACATATTTTGATCAAGATAAGTTTGTTAAAGTGAGATAAAAACAGCTTTGTGACTACCAAGTATGCATTCTTAAATTACATATTTTACTGCCGCATCTACTGTTAAAGCTTTAAATACTAAACTTCTGTTTACTACAGAGTAGCTTAAAGATGACAAACAAATATGTGACTAAGGAAACAACACTGAATTTTTGTGTAAAATAGAGGATTTAAAATACAATGATAATATAAAAATATCATCTATCTTGGGGCAAATACAACAAAACCTCTCTCACTCGCTCTCTCTCTCTCTCTCTCTCTCCCTCTCTTCCTTCCTTTCTCTCCTACTTTGTTTACTTTCTATTTATTGCTAACCTATCCCTATGGTATGATTACCCCATCCATAATCTCATATTTATAATGTTGAGAGAACTAGCAAAACTATAAATATAATAAAAGTATACATTTTAAAAGAAGCTCAAGTTAGAATTTTTTGGAGATAATTTCTTAACTAGTAGTATTGGAACAATTATGCTTTATACAAAAAAAAACCCAGACATATATCTTAAGCAGTACACACAAAATAATTCAAGATAGAACATACACTGAAATGTAAAACAAAAACTACAAAACAACTAGGAAAAAACTCAAGAGAACATCTATGTGATCTTCAATTTGATGATGTTTTCTGATAAAATGTCAAAAGCACCATTCAACAAAGAATATGCAATAAAATTAAAAAGTGTACTATGAAAGACACTGTCAGAGACATGTGTCTCATAAAGTACTGGTATCTAAAATATGCAAGGAATTTTGAAAATTCAATAATGAGAACTCAACAACAAATTGAATTTTACAAAAAGTTTGAATAGACACCTCATCAAAGATAATGATGATAATGTAGATAGATGATAGATACAGAGTATCCATGTATAATAGTATTTATCATTTGTCATTAGAAAAATGCACATTCAAATGATAATTCAATACCATCACATATCCAGTAGAATGGCTAAAATCAGAAAACCAAAACCCAACATTTCTATGCAATCATATAGAGCAACAGGACCTGTCTCCTTCATTGCTGGAGATAATAACACACATAGTACATCCATTCCCCTTAAAGAGCAGTTTGGCAGTTTATTATTCATCTAAACATGGTCTTACCTTATAATACACTGACCTTGTATCCAATGATTTGAAATCATTCAAACATATATGTGAATATTTATATCAGCTGTATGCATAACTAGCAATTAATATTGAAGCAATTAAGATTGTGTACTTTGGTATGGTGAAATGTTACTGAATGAAAACAGGAGATGAGCTATCAAACTATGAAAATATATGGATGGCCTCTAAGTAAAATTTGCATAATGCAAGAAGCCAATCTGATTAGATTATATGGTGCATACTTTGTTTTACATGACATAAAACATTTTGGAAGAGGTAAAACTATATAAGTAGTAAAAATACCAGTAGTTTCCAAGAGAAGCATAGGGAACTACTTTAGGGCACTGAAATTATTCTCAGTTATACTGTAATGATGGATACTGGGCACTACACAATTTTTGAACTTATATAATTTAATAACACAAAGTAACTTTTAATATGTATGATTAAAACATTAATTATATAGATGATCAAAGAGTCAAGACAGTATTAGAATATGAAAAAAATTCCAAATGTATTAAAAAAGTAAGAATCAACTTTGAGTCGGGAAAACAGACATGGACCTAAGGACTGATAAGAGTTAGCTGTAGGATTAAAGACAAAAGGCACTAGGAATAAGTATTCCACTCTAGATTATAAAGTTATTTCCCACAATTGCATGAGCTAGCAATTCTGAAACCACTATGCTTGTATACTGAAATTGAACAGTTAAGTCAATGATATTTGATCACCAGTCAAGGTTGATAATGAGAGGATTCTCATTATTGGAGATACATATTTTTATGTTTCCTACTCTCAGATATCAGATTGAAACAAAATATATGTAGTTGTTAACAAAATTATCTTTGGGTGAATATGTATTTCTTAAATGTCTTTTTTTTATATTCTAAATAGTCCAGAAATTATGCCTGTGTTGTATAAACAAAGCAACATACAGGTTTTTAAAAAACAAAATAGAGTGGACCAAGGGTAGAGAAAACAAAGGACACATCAGCAAGAAAATATAGCTTGGTAACCAGCGCCACGTGTGGACCTCTGCCAGAGTGGACCCTAGCCTCTACCGATGAGTGACCACCTTTCGCAGACCAGGGGTAGAGTGAACAAAGGACATATCAGTAAGCAAACCCAGTCTGGGAACCAGCACCATGCACAGACCCCCACCAGACTGGAACTGCCAGACCCCAGTCCCTCCTGGAGATGATTGGCAAATAATAAGCACCCTCCCATGCCCCCCCACCCCCGCCCACTGTAAGTGGCTGGTTTATCTGGAGAAACACAGGCAATGATGGTAGCTATGGAGGTGAAATGCCGTTGGATGCCTGTGACGCTTTGGTGTTTCACTAACATTGCAGGTCTAGGACCAGTGGTCAGATCATGGGTTTAGATAATATCGGTATGCAATGTGACATTGAGGGGGATCTCCTTCGGAGGGTTGCAGCCATTGTTGATTCCTTATGGTCTTGTTTTAGAAGTCCTATATCATTTCCATTGTTTTGTTGGGTTGGTTTTTATTCTCTTTTGTTTTGTCTGATTATGTCAATTCTGATGGCAGGAGAAGCTATTTCAAAGATAGCAAGATACATTATGGTAGAAATTTTGGATTTACTATTGGCTTGTTTTGCAATCTTTTATTGAATTCATTGTCTTGTTTTTATTGTTTCTATTCTGTTCTGTTTGATTTTTGCTATGTCCAAAGTTATCTGCAGCTAATTGAAGACATCTAAAAGCATTATGGTGACTACTGTTGATTTCATAAGTTTTTAGGCCTGCATCTCTTACACTGGTTTGTTTTGATTGGTTTTATTCTGTTTTACCTTCTTGAAAATAAATTTAAAAATTAAAACAGATTTAAAAAATAATGTAAGTCATATTAGTCACTTTCCTAATGCTGCAAATAAATAGCACACCTTCAATTTAAAGGACAAGTTTATTTTGGCTCACAGTTTGAATACACTCAGTCCGTGGTTGTCTGGTTCCAAGGCAGAAATGGCACCATGGAAGGACATGGCAGAGGAAAGCTGTGCACCTATTGGCAGCCATAAAACAAAGAGGAAAAAGGAAGGAGCCAGGGACAAGAATGTACTCCACTAGGTCCTACCTCCAGTCATCCACCCTCAAAAAAGCCCCACCTCCTAAGGTCACATCCAATGGTAAACTAATCAATGGATTAATCTACTGGAGAACACAGTGTTCCCATGATAACATCATCTTCCAAAAGCCCTGTCTCTGCACTCATGAGCATTTGGGGGGCCATTTAAGATCTAAGCCATAACATATCATCCCTGGTCCCCCAAAGCCTTATGTTCATATCACTATGTGAAATGCATTTAGTCATTTAGTCCATCTCTAGGAATCACAAAACACTTCGCAGTTCCAGCCCTAAAGAAAAGTCCAAGTCCAAAGTCTCTTCTGGAACTCAAAGCAAACTTTTAGTTGTAAACTCCTGTAAGAATAACAAAGTTAAATACTTCCAAAATACAATGATATTAAGTATATATTCTCAATACAAAATGTAAAAATAAGGTTACAGAAAAGAATCATACTGGGCCAGGGATTTAGCTCAGTGGCATAAGTGCCAGCCTTGCAAGGGATAGTGAGTTTGAGCTCAGGTACAAAAAAAAAAAAGTAGAAAGAAATCATAACAAGAAAAAGCAATCCACAAAGGTAGATATTAAATCCTGTAGCTCCATGTCTAAAATCTAGAGCACTTGACAGTGTAACATGAATTTCAGTGGGCATGAGCAGTCCCATGCCTATGGCCCTGTTACAGCCCACATTGCCTCTCTCTTGATTTAGCTCTACTCACTGACTGTATTTATCCCTGGTAGATCCTCAAAGTTTCTAGCGTCTCCAAATTCCTGGAGCCTTCACTGCACTTTGACTTCATTACCACTTCATGCATTAATTTCTTGGAGACTCTTTGCCTGGCCTCCCAGGTATTCTGTCACAATCTGGGAGGAAGCCTCCCTGACTCCATAACTCTTATATTCTGCATGCTGGTACAACCAGCATCAAGTCGACAGTGCCAATGTCTTCTGTGAATAGGAGGAGTTGCCAGGCTCCCTTGGACCATGGTTTCAGTAGACTCTGAATTTCTGAATAGCTAAACATGAGTAAACAATTCTTTAGGTGGCCCTAAATGAGTTAAGTAGCTGTGTAGCCTCCATTACATTTGTTTCTTCTAAAATAAATTCCACATGTAAATTGTGAATATTTCAAATGCTAAGGGTGGACTTAGTTATTTCTAATGACTTCCTAGTTAACTTTTTGAAATCTTTTAAAATGCATACAAAAGTAGCAGACAAATTTTCCTTACAAAAGATTGCAAAACATACTGATAGAGTATGACTGTTCCTCAAAGGTGAAACTTAATTCTCTTCTACCATCAGGAACTCAACTGTGGGCTAAATTTAGTGAGTCATTTGCAAAGAACAGATGATACAAAGACAGAAAACAACTTTCCATAGGAGAAATCCAGGAATTCCAGTCAGCATCATAAATCATAAGTAATGTTAAAATCATGTTTCCCTAAAATGACATGATGAAGACACTTCATTTGTTTGGAACTCATCTTTGAAACTGGCAGTCCTAGTCTAATATTTGGGAACTATTGGAGAAACACAAACTAAGAGACGGCCTTCAAAGTACTGGGGTGATTCTCCTTGAGCCTGTCATGAACAACTAGAGTCTAAACAACTGCATAGATGAAAGAAAACTAAAGAAACATGAAGATTAAAGGTAATTAGATATCCTGTGTTGAATCATGGAACAGAATGAAGGACATTAGGGGGAAAATGGGTGAAATCAGAATGAAGTCTATAATTTAGTTAGAGGTAATACATTTAAGTTAATATAGACTAATCAGTTTTGACAAAGTCACAGTTGCTGTGTAAGAAATTAACAGGAAAGCAGGGACACTTACTTTTTGAAATTTATCTGTAACTCTATGATTATACTCAAATACAAAAATTTATTTGAAAAATGATTCCAAATATGATAAAAAGCCATCAAGGTCAACGTAACGCTGCAACATTTAGATCAGATTTTAACTATATATCATCAAGATAGACTATTAAACACCCCATGTCTTAATTGGGTAAAACTAGATAATCAATTTAATATCAAGCTGGCTTATTTATTCCTGAATTTAGTTAAACTCTACACTCTAATTTGGATATATGATTTTAATAAAAATATTAGTGTTAAGTCTACTTAGCAGTTGTGATATTTTAACATAATCTGGGATTTTCAGCTATAAATGACCATTTCAACTGATCTTTTAACTTGTGTAGGTGTTATATTATGATTTTCCAGGCTTTACACTCCTTTGATTTTATTGCAGAACTTGCATCTGAGTTCTAAGATATGCATGAATAGCAGTCTGAGCCATTTGGAAGGGAATGAGGAGAGGGCCCTGTGTCCAGAGGTGCTAACTTCCAGCAGAAATCGCAGTTTCAAGATCCATGAAAACATTTTATGACACTATAAATGCTATTGTCTATTAATATATTTAAATGCTTGATATACTGTAATATCCAAAACTCTTCTAATAAAAATATTATATTTTCACTAGAAAACTTTGAAGTCTTGGTGGGGAGATAAATACAGTTTTTCAGTGTTATTAAATCTACCTACCTAGATTTCACAGAGCTATACTATACTAAAAAAAATAGTAACCATTTTCCCTTTACATTGCTCCCTTTCCTCTGCCGATGACTCTCCTAATCAATTGTATTTCAATATAGCTTTAGGGTTTTGCACGTCCTTAACTCCTGGCAGGTATATGCAGGGCATAAAAGCAATATTACAGCTCCAGTGAAATCTTTTTACAGTCAACTTAGCTGAAATTGTTCAGAGTAGGATGGCAGAACTTACAGTTTCTGGTGATTTACTTAGTTCTCTGGATGTTCTGTTCATTCCAGAGCACACTTTTGCATTCCGTGGTCATTCTCATCCCAAAACATTCTGGTGGGTTTAACAGGCATGGATTCTACTCTGCTATACTAAGTAAAGGAAAGGTCACATTATTTTTTTTTTCCTAAATGGAATGAAGTCTGAATCTAAGTATTCCCTGATGAGCTGATAAGTATTTCAATGTCAGGGTTACTGGGGTTCCACCTGTCCTCTAAAATGCTAGTAGGGCTCCCTCACTAATAAAGAAATCTTGTGATTGTTCAGTGTAGTAGACGATGAACTATAAGCAGCTCAGACATAAGCCTGGGGAAAGACGTTTTCTTTTCTTTGACCATAGTCATTGTGCTTTACACTCACTTGTCCAAGACACTGTGGTGTGTGGTAGGAACAGCCCTGCTATATTAGAGTTAGCACCAGCCGCAGCGACTTCACCTAAACTATCAGGTATCACAAACACATTTCCACACTGGTCCTTGAAAGCAAATGGACACTGCAAAAACAGTGGCCTCGACAGCTATGTGTCACAGCTGGCCTGCACAAACATACAAGAGCTGGTTGCTAGACTTTATTGGATTTTGTGAGTTGGTTGTTAAAACATGTAATACATAAAATTAAATAATGTAGCCTTACAATTAAATCATGTTTTAAATAAAGATAATGAATAACTCATTATTTTCTAATTATTTTATGCATGACATAATTATTTACTTTTAGTTTATAGATGCCTAATTATCTGCATGAAGGAAATATTACACAGCAGAGACAACTCACATCTTGTCCAGTTCTACATTTAGCTTCACTATATTGGTGGTTGGAAGTTAGTGTTAATGGGGGTATTACATCTTGGAAGTTGGCAAATACAAAAAAACAAGTCTTGCATTATTGTCTTGTGGATTTGCTGACTTAAAGAAATGGAGGAAATGTCAACAGTGCATAGATATTAAACTTTAAAATGTACCATGCCTATAGTCATTAAGTCATAAAAAATATACAACACACACATCACTATCACCACCAATTTTGAGGAATTACTCTTCAGTTTTCAAAAATATTACCTGATTCAGTAATTTCTTACCTCATTAATCGATGGCTGGCCATACCATATGTCTTTGATTTTCACTGCATTGTAAAAAAAAAAGTGAACTAGGATTTGTACTAAAACAATGTAACAGCCATAAGGTGGCTACAAATTTGTGAGTTCAGCAAAACCTAAACAAAATTACCTGTGAAAATCAGTTGCAACTTTTAAGGATAAAAGTTAACATCAGGTGTTACATGTCTTTTAAATGCATAAATATCTAAACAGCCCCTTCTGTTGATATAGTCTTCAAAGTGCCAGATGTTAAACATATTTCCAGGACAACATATTTCCAGGGCAATTAGGCATACACCACTATAACACAGCAGAACAGTCAAGTTCCTCCTGCCCTCTCCACACTTAGTGACACAGAATTTTCCCTATGCACTGATTTCTGGATTTTTCTGTGCACCCCTCCCCCTCCCAGAATATTTTCTCCTTCAAATATCATGATGAATCGTTTTGCATGATTCCCCTCATAGAACTTTAGACACACCATTCTGATTTTACTTCTTTGAGGTGAAGATGGGTGAGTGGATGTTCAAACTTGTCTGGTTGGTTTGATATCTCTTTGGAAGTATTTGGAGTTGATTTACATATCCTAACTAACTTTCTTTCTTATGGAGAATATTAGAGATTTTTCTAAATTCAAGATCTCAACCCTCCGGCACAGTCAATATATTCAAAGATTTTGGAAGGCATAGTTAATTTAGTTCTTTTAGTCAATTCCCATGATCTCTATTTCCAAGTGATCCATTGGCTTATCGCTATCTTAATTAAGTGGTTGAAACTGTAATGTGTATTCCCTAGATGCTAAAATGGATTGAACAGAGAAAAAGACCATGTTTACCCATCAATATACTAAATATAATCCATAGAGTGTGAGAGAATTGGAAAATGCTAATGTTTAATGTGTTATGATTGGATAACTCTTAATAGTTAAGTATAAATTTATGTTTACTGGCAGTAAAGAACACTCATTTTCAGTAGGGTGCTGTGGATTTTACTTCCAAAGGGATATTAAGACATGTCCAGAGAACTTTGTCACTGTAAAAAACCTATGGACTCCAGTGCCTACCTGGCAAGTGCAAGGTCCTGAGTTAGTTTCCAAGTACCAAACAACAACAAAAAACTTATGGACTGACTACTTGCATTTAATGGATTGAGACTACAAAATATTATACAGCCCAAAGGGTAGCTTTCACACACACACAAATTGTCCAGCTAAATAATGATGTCATTGATGACAGTTCTGGAATAGATGATTAAACATGTGCTACCACCTATAAAACCTTGTCTATTTTGTATTTACTGTTATGTGTGCCATTGTTGCACCCCTCTCTCCTCTTCTCCGGTCCCTGTGGTATATCACACAATGGTCTCACCTCAGGAAATGACCATTGGGACCCAGCCTCCTTTGAAATGACTTCAGCAATCTGGCGCACATTGCCTAGAGATCACTTATGAATACTGAAACTGTGGCTCCATGAAGCTATCGCGTGTCACTAGTCACAGATTATAAATCTGTGCTCTTCAAAACGTCATTGTGTAGCTGCTATGGTTTGAATGAAGGTGTCCCTTCTAAATTGCATACTAAAACTTAAGAGCTGTGATATTTGAGAAGTGTTTGAATCATGCAGGCTCTTCCCTCTTGAATGGCGATCGAAGCTACAGGGAGAACTCTTGCCTCCGTGCCTTTCACCATGTGAAGACTCGGCAGCAGGCTGCCATCTTGGAAAAGTGCAGCAGCCCTCGCCAGGCAGACAGGCCGTGCCTCCACCTTTGGTTCCTCAGCCTCCACAACTGTAAGACATCGCTTTCTGTTCTTCACAAATGTTTGTTATAGCACTACCAATGAAACAAAGCAGAACTCTATTTCAAAATGGCAGATTAAACCATCAATAAAAGTTGACATTGAAGTAATTCCCTCTATAGACACATTGTAAGTGTAATCAAAGAAACCAGCCCTGTACAAAGGCTGGTAAGCACTTGAACAATTGCAGTGTAGCAATTCAGGAGACCTCCGTAATATTGAAATAACCACAAAATGTGTGTGTAGCAGCATAGAGCCACATATTTTTTTCTGGAGTATGGTTATTAGCAGTAACAGTACTAAAATCCTGCATGATATCCTTAAGTTTATATACTGACCATTTGAAATCATACTAATTTTTGTAGTTCTGCATCCAGAATCAACCAAGCTGTTCATTGTTCTTAAAGTTCAACTGATTGTCTTAGAATTCTAATTTGAATATAGACCATTTTATGAATATATCTAAAGGTGATTTTTCTGAAGGCAGACATTTTGTAATGATGCTGAAATAATGTGTTTACTCCCTTGATTATAAGAACACACTAATAATACAAATAGTATTTTTAAAATTTAGCTCATATTGCTGATACAGAATTACATTAGATTTACACTACTTAGAAGTAAATAAAACCTTAAACATCAGAACCATGTGATTTTAATACATCTGGTTGAATAGTATCTTCTTATATTTTAACAGAGAGTCAAGAATAGAGGTGGGTGGGATTTTGAGAGTTTGTGTGTGTGCATAGCTGTGTTTCTTGCTACATAAATGATTACATTTTCTTCACCATGATTCCAAGCTCATTAGATCTGATTTTCTCATTCATCTTCAATTGCTACATTTACCATTATGGCTTAACCCAGATGATGTATTCTCTTTTTGGGAAAACAGTCCCTGATCTTTGTTACTAGCATGTGGCAAAGTATAAAATGCTGGCTTTAAAATTCAATTTCTGAATCAGTGCATATCCTGAGAAAGCTGAGCAGCATAAACAAACCTGATTGGGACAACACCAGCCATGCACTCAAACTGTTTGTTTAGACAGGATCAGACCAGGTGTATTGTGTGTTAAAAATGGTTAGACAAGTATTCCTTCTCCTAAGTCTCTATTTAGCAGCAAAAGAATTACCCAGACACAGCAGAGAATATTTCTCATCACCAAATCTTATCACTATGCATTAGCAGTGCACCACGGCTGAGTAGTAGCAAGTTATGTTTTCTGCTGCAGCTGAATTAATTTTTTAATATTCAAACTTGATTTTTCATTACACAGAGTCAGGTTTCACAATGGAGACCTTGACTTCTCTAGCACACGCCTATCAATTCCTTTCAGAAAGCTTGAATATCTGTAACTTCAGAGGCACTGTTTCAAGTTTAATATCTTTGGAAAATTACCTGAATGAATAAGACATTAATTTCTCCCTAAAAGCATTGAATTTTGGAAGCAACCTTTAATGTGTAGATATTTACACTCTGGTTTTTCTCAGACAGATAATAAATACAAGAAGAGAACTAATGCCTTTGTTCCCCTTCCCTGTTATGCACCCTGAATAAAGATGCTTGAGTGATAACAGCTTTGTCATAAAGCCTCTGAAAAGCAAGATGAAAATTACACTATTTTAAAGAGCTTCCGTCATCAGAGAACTGTATATAATAAGTGAATTATTTTGGAGGATGTATGAATCGGGTCAAACTCTGTTTTCATGGGTTGCTTCTGGATGCCAAAGCAGGAGTATTATCAGCTGTTAATCAACAGGTATTTATTGAATTTTAATATTTGCTAAGACACTGATTTGGTTCTGAGCAAAATTCAGGGATGACAAAAACATGGCATCTATTCACCAAGAGTTGATAAACTGGTAAAGGGAAAGTTACACTCAGAAATCAATTAATAAAGCACCGTGTGATCAGGTGATCAGCAGCAGAGCTTCTGACCCTGGTAGCTCATGAGGGTCCTAAAATAACACAGAAAACGTGGAGGAAGTGAGAGATTTGGGAGATGATATCAATAATTTGACATCGTGAGAACTATGGGGTTTGACCGTGCTCACTACCTGTGAGATGTCAATATCCTTTCTCTTTTCAGTGACAGAGTGATTCTCAGAGAAGCTGAAGTCTCATGCCAATTCTCAGCCACTGAGGATTCCAATTTAGGGGTGAAGGGGAGACAAGGTAAGGTAGAACATTCCAGAATGAGGAGACAAGGAGAGGCATGCGACAGGCTCTCAGGAATGAGGACCCCCGGCACTGATGGCCGCAGAGAGCTCTCTGCTTCCTTCCACGGACCCTGAGCTCTGAAAGAGCAATCTGCGCACACAGTGCATCTCTCATCATTTCTAACTCTCACAGACAGGTGAGAGGGAGACGGGCTTTCCTTATTCTGTGCTGGCTTTGTTTTTTAATACGCACTGTGGTTTATGTTCTTTAGAGATGGAATTATCAAAGGATTTGGGGGAGGATTGAGTTGCCTCTAAAAAGCTTCTCCTCTTTGTGCTGTCGGTCTTCTCTGCATGGGCCCCAAGTGCGTGCTCACATCTCTTCTTCACCCACACTTCTGCACCACTGTCTCTCCTCCCAGTCCCCTTTTCTCCTCTCCTTTCTTCTATTTGTTTCAGTGTTTTTGTTTTTCTTCTTTTGTTTTGCTCTACCTTACTTTGTGTGCGTGTGCGTGTGCGTCTGTGTATGACCATACAGTTTGGCTTCCTTTTTTACTCTATCTTCTGCAGCGACAAAATAATTTTCATCCTGACAGCATGCAGCATAGAAGAAAGGAACTGGGGAATGAGGTCAGGGTGTCATAATGTGTTTGTCTGCTCCTTAACACCAATGTGGGCCTTTCTTCATCTTGTCACCTCCCATATTACACACAAGAATAGAAAACAATGGAAAAATGCAGTGGCTCACTGGGAGTGGGTGGTGCAAACCTGTAATCCCAGAACTCTGGAGGCTGAGGCAGGAGGAGTGCTTGAGATTTCAAGGTCAGCCTACGCTACAAAGTCAGCTCAAGGCCAGGCCAGCCTGAACTGCACAGCAAGACCCTGTCTCAAAAAGAACAACAACAACAAAAATTGGCATGCATGCCACTTAGAGGTAAGTTACAATGCATGCTTCTTTCTACATAAAAATGAATAATTAATAAAACAAAGCATAAATCTTAACCAAACTTTTGTACCTTTCCTGTGTGAGTATCATGGAATCATTAAACTTCAAAAAACCAAGGGAAAAGAGTTTACAGTGCCTATTTTAAACTTTTCCAACCAAATATCCTGAGTCAAGCCACATGCTTGCAATTCATTATGAGGAAACAATCTAGAAAGATAGATTAGTTTCACATAATTCATTTAATTACAAATGCAGGTTTTATTTGTGTCATGATAAAAATCTTCTTTTCAATGAAACAAATTAAAAATGAGCCCTAATTTGCATTATATCTAATTTCTGATTTTAAATCTATTGTTACCCAAGAGTTAATATTTCCATTTCTCAGATTTAATTCAAACAGATTGCTACAGTGCATCCTCAGAGATTAAAAAAAGTCCCTGCAAATATCAGATCAATTATGAGAACAATGGTCTGATGAGATGTCACTTGAATTGTGTTATTATTCACCAAAGGGTATTTTGGGCAAGTATTTACAGTAGGGTTGGAAATGAATTAGAAGTGCTAAAGTATTGGCAGTGCTTGAAAACAAAAACCTTGTGGAACTGGAAGCCCTGTACTCTTTGCAGACAGGTGCAATCCTCCTCCACAAGAAACTGTGTTTGTGGGTTGATTTATTTGCTTTTATGGTGCCAGAATTGCGTTCAGGGCCTCTTGCATGCTAAAAATGCAAGAGAGTGAACAATATTACCCTCCAGCAAATGGTCCTTAATACCATTACTTTATATTGGTCCAGTCTAAGCAGAGACATTAAATCTGCACACCACAGCTATCAGACTCTGGTAATCCTGGAACATCAACATAACAAATCTTAAATGGAAAACCAGGTCCTTTAGACCATGCTAGCAAAACTTCTCTGACCAATGAAAACTTCTACATGTAAACATACATCTTTCAAAATAAATTAATAATAATTCTTTAAAAGTAATTTTATAAAGAAATCACCTTAGAACTTACTTGTCACCCTACATCATGGAGCCATTTTCTATGGACACTCCTATCTATTGTATTCTAAGTCTGTTAGAGAATGTACCAAGAGAGTTTTCTCCTTTCTTCTAGATTGCCTCCTCTTTACAATTTTCTCTTCCTTTTTCCTCATCATCTGTTTCCTTCCATCCACAAAACTGTATTGAGCTCCAAGTAGGAATGTGGTTTTGAGGACAAGGCAAATGACTGACTTGGTAATGAACTTTTAGTCCAAGGCAAAGAAGAAAGGCAAAATGCAAAGTGGGAGAGAGAAAGACATAGATGAGATGCAAGTATAGGAGCTCTCCAGCAGAAGCAAGCATGGAGTTTTAACGCTATGTGCTCATAAATTACTGTTAGGCCTTTTTTAGGTATTTTGATATCACTGACAACTGAGTTCTAGCTAGAAAAGCATTTTGCTTCTACCAGAGAATTATAATTATTTCATTCATTTATTCAATAGATACATACTCCTTTAGGCCCTCCTTTAGGTCCTCTGTGGCAAGCAATGATGACATTAATAATAATAAAAAATGACCTCTGCTGGACACAGTGACAAACTAATTCTTTCTCCCACCATATTAAGTACTGCTAATACACCAGGTTCCTAGAAGGGAGGGTTAGCCTGTGAATAACGCTCTCCTTCTCATATGCAGCGACTGAATAATCTGAATGACACAATGAACATAACACAATAATGCAATGGACTAACATGAGACAGGGAGAGACCGAGACAGAGGCAGAGACAGAGAGAATGTGTGGATGAACAGTGGCCTCACTATGTACACATAAGTCTCTCACCCACAGCTTGCATCCACCAGCCCAGAAAGAGACTGCTCTGGGTACCAACCAGCCCGGGAAAACAAACAACAGCCAGGACTTGATCGATAACTGATAACTTCCCCAATTTTCACCCCTGATTTCAACTTACCAACAACCTGAGAAGGCCAGATGTGTACCCCTGATATGTATCCCAATAATCCTACCTCATGTTTTGTCCTCTGCCTCATCAACCCCACTGCAAAGTCTTCCTTATTCTCATGTATTATTTCCATTCATTTGGGAAGTTAATCACACAGTATCCACTACCCAGAATTTGTTTTCCATAGCAATTTTCCAACTTTCCAAGCAATTTTCCAAATCTATCTCCATCTTCCAATTTTCCAGCAATTTTCCAAGTCTATCTCCATCTTAATCATATCTGTAAGTCTCTTTATCTCATTCACAATCCTTTGAATGGTTTCTATACAGTGTAAAGAAAATTTTCAAAAATAGGTAAAATTCTGTTACTTATCTTACACAGATAAAAGCTTAACCTCTGGTTAAATGATGGAATCAGGCACATGTTAAAACCTGGTTCATTGGAGATGTCAAAGAAGCACCAATATGTGGCGTAAAATATGCAAATAGCAACTATGCAAATAGCAACTAGCTTTAGCCGGAGAAAGAGGAGCAGAATTCATTTACATGTCTAGATATGAGTTACTCTGTGTTTCTAACAGTTACCTTCAATTTACAAAATTGTGAAGTAGCTTTCATAAAATCAACATTCGATAACCCACCAGGCTGTGCTCTAAATAAGGCCCCATTTTCAATGAAGCGCGTATGTTTTCTACAGAACTTAGCAAATGATTGCTTTGTATTCTGAGCTGTGATTGTTGTTCTGTTCAGGACAGGATAGAAGACCTAGGAGAGGCTCAGAAGAGCCAATTTAATTGGGTTCACAGAGCCTAGAGGCAGGAGGTACTGCTCCTTGTGCGAGGTTTACAATGAAGACCCCAAGACACTGGGAGAGAGGAAAAAGGGGAGCTTCGGGTCCAAAGGTCCAGCAGAGTTTCTACGGGAAAGGCCAGGCAGGCAGCGTTGTGTGGCACTGACTACGCTGCAGAATATTGGTGGTCCTTAGGTACTGGTATTGGGCAGGACAGTCAAAGAAGGTCATATTGACCGCTGGGCCGTGCAGCTCAGAGAGAAGTGGTCTAGTTCTAGTCTATTTGTTCGTATGTCAGAGATATGCTCCTGTCCTAGATTTTGCCCACCCTGTCTCTGAGATGTGGCTAGGCCAGGGAGAGACAGTTCTCTACCCCAGTCAGAGGTTTGGAAGACATCAAAACATCTTAATATACAGGAAAAAGGTAAATATTTACACAGATATACAATACAGTGATCAATAAGTATTCTGGTGAAATAGTAAAATTCACCATTGATTAAGTCCTTGCCTTTGGTAGGCCCTGCACCAAATGTTTGACAAGCACCATCTCAAGGAACGTCTGTAACCATGCTTTAAGAAAAGAACCATCACCACCACTTCGCAGATGGAGAAACTCGGGCCTGGGAGTGCCCAGGGTCACGTCATTAAGGCAGAAGCCAGAAGAAAGTCAAAACTCCACAATGCTTAACCTGAAACCAATGAGCAGGATTATACTGGTGGAGAAAAAGGATACTTATTAGACTCCTGGTGTACATAAAGATAACTGCACTTTGTAAATCAGCCTATATTTTCTTATCACTGACAGCTTCATTTGCAGTTTCTCCCAAGTGCATTTCTAGAACCCTCCCTTGTGCTATCCTACAAGCATATACACACCACGTATTGCTCAAATGTTTTTTTTCAGATTAAGAAATCCTTAGAATTTTGAGGGAAGGGAGTTTGCATGGCTGATTGAGTAGCAATTTTCAAAGACCAAAACCTAGGAGCACCCTTAACTTTGTCCCTGTTCCTACAGGCCATAGCCACTGAGCATGGCGGTGCGGATTGTTCGTAGGAAGGTAACAACACTACCCACCAAGCTGAACTGCAGCCGTGGCCATTTTCATCAAGTCTTATTACAAGAAATTCCAGAAGAACCAAAGAATTTATACTTTTTCTTTTCTTTTTAAGTGAGGATCTTGCTATGCAGTTCAGGCTGGCCTTGAGCTCACTTTGTAGCCCACGCTGGTCTCAAACTTGCAAATTACCCTGCTGCCTCAGCCTCCCCAGTGCACCACCACACCCAGCAAAAAACTTATGTCTTTATAGCAGAATTCAGTGGCATATGACTTCCGTTTGGTTTTGACTTCAAATAAACCTTTGGGAGTAAATATACCTCATTTCCCAAAACAGCACAGAAAGGGGGATTAGCAATGAAAGACTGAATTTCATAGATTAAGCATTAGGCTTAAGGAGACTTAAGACTGACTTAATGGTGTTGGGAGTCCCCAGAGCCACTAGTTCAAATCCTGACTAAAACTTGTACTCGTTGTCAGAAAACACCAGCAAATTTGCTTTGCTGTGTAGATTAAACCACAGAAATTTATCTTCAGGTCCCTTAATCACAAGTCGAAGATGGGGTGCAAAGACAGCCACTTTCCCTAGGAAGGTCAGAGTCTAGGTCCAGGGTCCACCCTGTGCCTGTGGGACTGTGTCAGTGACACAAGACTTGGAGCTGTTTCCCCTTCATCTCACTCAGACCCGAAATGTCATCTTCACAGTGAAGCTGTTACTAAAAACCCTTCATGGTCATCACATCCATTTTTCTGCATTTATTCTCTGCTTAGTCTTCACTGCTTTGACCACCAGCTAGTGCACCACGTATTTTATGTATTTCAGGGCCTGAACTCCCTCCAAGCTCAATGCAAAACAGGACGGCAGGTGGTCAGCTCTCAGATAGTGTCTTAGCTACTTTCCTGTCCCTGCAACAAATCACCTGATACTTGCAACTTAAAGGTGGAAAGGTTTATTTTGGCCCGTGGTCAAGCTTACCATCTGCCTGTGCCCATGCAGAAGGAGGTGGCAGAGAAAAAGTTGCTTGTATCCTGGTGGAAGGAAACAGAAAGCAAAGCGAGGAGCCAGAAAGAGAGGTGCATCCTTTCAGGTGAAGGCCCTGGGTGACCCGCCTCTACCACCCTGAACCTGCCGCCTAACAGAAAGTCAGCAATGTCACCCTTGTTGATTCCATCACTCCCCAAAAGCCTCACCTCTGAGCACATGAGACTTTTACAGTCCACTCTCAGTCCAAACCAAAATAGTTAGATAAAACGAGCCCACAGTTGGTGAGTAGTGAAGGCTCAGAGCACCCTAGCAATTAGCATTTGATTCAGGCTTGGTCATCTCATGGGATTGAACCCTCAACCGATAGCATCTGACAAGACCTCCAGATAGTCAGTGTCAGAACTGAGGTAAATTACAGGACACCCAGTGTCCGCGGGAGAATTGCCTCGTGCGTAGGGATTCATGCGAACACATCTGGAGGCAGAGTTGTGTTAGGTAGTATCTGAGAGTAGGAAAAGGCAGGGTTTTTTAATCAGCGTAATCATCCATCAATAACCCAGAGCTAAATTAGTGACTTGTGAGAACAGGTAGATTAATTATTTAAACTCAGCTGAGGGAAAAGGGTATTGGTGATTTGACATAGAGATCTAATCTGGGGAAAATAGAACCTATAGGAAATTTAAAAACAGGAATTTGCCAAGTGTCATCATGCAAACACCCAAGCCCGGACATTTTTGAAAGAGAAAAGGTGTGATCAGCTCAATTTTAGAGACCACAAGTCTGTGAATGAGCAGTCCAGTCAGTTCTCCTGAAGTCCCCTTGGCTGTGTCATGACACTGCTGAGAAGAGACAATGAGAGCAGCAGTGTGCAGAAGGGACACGCACATGGCGTAACACCCCATTCCTGGGCTACTAACCCGATTCCTGGAGACTTGGGACTCCCTCAATGGAGCATCCATTCTCACCATACAGCAGAGGGCCCTGGACTAGGGACCACTTCTTAAAGTGTCCACCAACCACCTCAACATGCTACATTGTGCACCAAGTTTCTCACACATGAGACTTCAGGGACACATTCAAACTCGACCCAAACCATGCCATCAGGCCAAGAAGAGAAGGACAGAAAGAAGGTTTCAGCCAAAGACATCAGGATGGGACGTGGAAAGTTCACTGCATCAGATTCGCTTTGGCTGCCATAAAGATAAAGTGAGGGCTGCAGGCATAGCTCAGCGGTGGAGGGTTTGCCTGGCAAGCAAAAGACCCTGGGTTCAATCTTCAGCATTACAAAATTTCTTTTAAAAAAGAGAAGAAAAGAACAGAAAAAGAAAACGCATGCAAGCATCTTTAAGTAAGTAAATGTCAGGAAGTAGGAGTCAACGTAAGAGACTTGATTTTCACTGTGAGAAAAGTAAAAGTACATCAGGATTTTAAGCAAGTTAGTAATGACATGTGTTACCTGCTGCTTTATCTACTCCTATCGTCAGCTCCGTGCCCAGCCTCTCACTTCCAGTGTCTCTAATGCCAGTGAACGCTTAATTCTGGTCATGGAATTTGAACAGTGTCTACATTCACTGGATTAGAAGTCCTCACATTTGGCTAAAGAAACAGATGAATGTGAATTTTACTTCCTGAACGAACATGGAAACATTACTCTACCTCTCTCTGAGCTCCCATTCCACCCAAGTAAAATTAAACTAAATAATTTCTGTATTATGTTACCATAGTGATGAAATTAGACAATATATGTAAAGAGTGGAAATAATAATTGACACATAGGAGATTCTCAGTGAATGACAATTATCAGTCAGCCTACATTATTTCTGATAGCTGTTCTTATTACTGTTTCTGTATACTAACAATCAAAACAATTGCTGAAATCATCAATTTTATTTTAAGAGTAGAATCAAATTAATGAGATTATAGTTTCTCTTATAACAACCAAAAACATATGTGTATATGTTTGTGTGTGGAAACATACACCTAAGTCAGTGAATTCACTTGGGTCCAACTACATCATAGATTGTAAACAGATGTTATTCATTCATGTATGTAATTCATAAGTTATTTTTAATTAGAGAATCAAATATAATCTCAATTAGTGTTCCTTATTTTCTCTCAATCATCTGTATCCATGTAAAGAATTAGTTGGTCTTGAGTAATTGCCTCAATTCTCACTAATATTATTGAATCGAACACTGGGGCTGGAGAGTATCTCTGGCTGATATTCAGCAGGAGTTCAACAGTACTTATATGATGTTAAAGTAATCCAGATCCCACCAATAATTGTTTTGTATCCAGCTAATTTATTCTTTCCTTGTTCTCTAAGTCTAACTCTCCACTGCTTCATTAACAACTGCAGCTGTGTTACAGCTTAAGTACATTCACTTAATAGAAGAATCCAGAAACATCGAACAGTTCCTGCTTGGCTTGAAAGTTAGATACCTCTGTAATTCATGCATTTGTTCCTTCGTGCCACCAATATATATGAGTAAAAGTCTTCACTTTCAGTTTCCCTAGGAGTAGACTCCAAGATCAGGAGGATAAGGGTACAGGTGGATTCCTTGCAGGAGATGGAAGGAGGGGAATTCAAGAACTGCAGTGAGAAAAGCAAAGAAAGTCAATCAGGGAAAGGAAAGAAATAGACAAAGCATGAGGTGATGACCAAGGTCCAGCTGTGCACACCTGGAATTCAGAGGCCCTTTGGAAAAGCATGGAGCACACACCCTAGAGTCACCCTGTGGAACTGGGGAGCCCAAGCTCTTTGCCAGCTGTCTTCCATCCCCCCACTGATTCAGCATTGGCCCTGGGTGATGAACTCTGCTGACATTACTAGTGGCTGTTTCTGTTCAGAAAAGATCCAAAGCACTGGAAAAACCAGTGAGAAAGGCATTTGCAGCTGGCAAACATTGGCAGGCTCCTGGGGAGGAGGATCTGTTACAAATAACAATCATTACAACTAATGAATGGGTTTAAAGATTCAAATACTTTAAACGCATAACACCAAAGTGCCATATAATCTTAGCTCATGTGATGTTATTTCACGTGTTAAGCCTGGTCCAGGCACTCAAGATATAGAAAAAAAATTAGCTTTTTCCTATTCGGTATGCACAGTTAAATTCAATTTCTATACAAAGACTACTTTTGAAAGAACAATGTCAACATATTTGTGTATTTACCGTAAAACAAAAGCACACTTACAATTTAAGATTCTTTGAATATCCAATTAAAGTTGATTTTTATTATATCCTTGTTGCACAATGGAATCAAAGATCAAGTGCTAAATAAAAAGGACTAGAGATTACATATTCTTCCTGCTCACGCATCAAGAGGAAAACAAAGAAAGAAAAACTTAAGAACCTTCCAACCCTGTGTTCCTACTTGCAGAGTTTCAAAATGCAAAAGTTACATCTTTGAGTCCTAGACAGAAGTGAATCTGAGTTCCTTAAAATTATTCTCTAAATGTCTCTTCGAGGGAAGATGTTTCCATAATTCCATTGTGCATTATCTTTAGGCTCATAACCCTGGAAATATGATGGGGAAGAGAAAAGCAAAACAAACACACAAGATGCTCGCTTCTATCTGATACCTGCTGTCTGTTCAGAGGCTCAGTGTCCGATCAGAATTAATGTGGCAGATGGAGCCAAATAAATAGTGATTGCTGCCTTCCCAGAATTATTTTAGGTTATTCTGCATCTCTAGCCACACATCAGGAAGAAGAGATCAGAATACAGAATAACTGTTTATGAGAAGTGACAAAGTAAGTACTACCTAGAAGACCCAAAACTCCATTAATTTATGTGCTCTGGTTTCTGATTAAAACACAACTATTGAGTGCTTTAAAAAAAAACTCCCCAATATAACTATCCATGTGCATGAGACTTCAGAAACATTTAAAGTTGGTATTGCCCAGGAACTTGAAGTGATGGCTCCAGGTATTTGAGCTATATTTAACGGTTCTCTCTTCGGTGAGTTGCCTGTGTGTACAGCTGGGGTGCGCTGCACAGGAAGGGAGTTATTCAGACATGTTGATAAAGACCTGGCAAAGAAATACACTAGATTTTCTATCCTCAGGTTGATCTTTCAAGATGAATTTTATTTTGATCTCCAGATATTTGTCAAATGAAATTTTGCTTTCCAGCACTTCGTTGCTCTTTAGATGTCTTTTAAGCAGTACTGTGTAGGTTTTCTGATTAGAATCAAAGCACAGTTTTGAGTTATCTACTAATTATCCTCTTGGGAAATTAGCTCCTAATACACATTAACTTTTTGTAGAATAGCTAAAAAGGATGAAAGGACAAATCTGTGAAAAATGGAAGCTTGTGGGGTCTTGTTAATGAGTGAGAGAGTTCAAGTGTTTCATTGTAGAAGATTAATATTAAGGTTTGATACTAAATCTTTGATGCAGGATAGGAATCTCAAATTTGATACTGACAATATCCTAACTTGAAATTAAAAGAAACATTCTGTGTATGTCTTTGTCAACCTTAAACAAAGGAATGTCACTTACAGCTTATTGTGAGCAAGCATTCATATTTCCATTTCAGCATTACATGTTTGTTGTGTTGTTTTTAAAATCAAAAGAGAATGAAGGTATGAACTAGTCCACTTTTTTGTATTAAGATCAGAATAATTTGTTACTCATCAATTCCAGGTATTCTCAAGGATTTCCAACTCCTGTCTCCCCACCTCCAAGCCCATTCTTATCAAGATCAAATTTAACTGAAAGAAAAGGGCTCTAATTTCTTGAAGACTACCCTTCTTTGCAGAATGGTTACTGGCATTTTGAACCAACTTTCCCAGGAACAAAGCCATTTTCATACAATGTACAGAGATCTCTATTTATAGTTCATTAATCAAAAGAGAATCCCCTCTCCCCACGTCACAATCTTTCTCTCTATAAATACATATTCCTACCCTTCACACAATCATTGTTTAGACATAGACATAAGAACACACATCTAAACAGAAGATGTGTTTGTGTCTGCTGTAGCTTGGATCTAGAGTGTCCCACTAAGCCCTGTGTATTGGAGTCTTGGTCCCCCGGGTAGCAGGATTGGAGGTGGTGGAGCCCAAAAAGTTCTGTGTTACATCCTCCCACTATTCCATGCTGCCTTCATGCAGACTCCAAAGCAGCTAGGCCAGATGATCACGGATTCAAGTCACCAAAGCTATGAGCCAAAATAAACCTTTGTTCTTTGTAAATTGATTATCTCATGGATTTGCTGTGGCTGAAAAGTGGTGGGGAGCTGACTCACACAAAATTCCCCATTCCTGGTTACATTTGCCATGAAGACATACACACTAATTTTTAATATTTTTATGAATACATGTTTGCAATACAAATAATTACATTTACTCAGGGGAATGTCTACATGTACATAGCACATCTCAATTCATTTTTGTCCCCTTTCTCTCTCATCTCTTCTCTATTCCCTTTTTGCTCCCTTCAATTCTTGATTTCCTTCCCATTTGAGAAAGATATATTTTCATTTTTCTTTAATTCTCTTTTTTACACTGTTCCCTTCTTTTCCTTCCCCTCTATCTTTCATTTGCCTTCCCATTTAGAAATGATATTGCTATCTATTCTTTCTTTTACTTTTTCTCTGTCATCTATTTCTCAGACTGAGTAATATGTACACCATATAAAGAGCCCCCAAAATTAGAGCCTCCAAAATAAAAGACTTAGTCAGACAGTGGGCACCTGAAATGAACACACTTCTCAGGAGAAGTAAACATGAACAATGAATACATGAAGAAATGTTTAACATCACTGGTCCTTAGAGAAATATAAATTAAAACAACAACACTGAGATACCATCTTACTCCAGAAAGGATGGCTATCATCAAAAATCAAATAATAACAAATGCTGGAGAGGATATGGGGGAAAAGGAACCTTTCTCTATTGTTACTGGGAGTGTACACTAGTACAGACACTACGGAGGTCAGTATGGAGATTTTCCAAAAAACTCAGAAATTCCATTTAACATAGCTATTCCCCTTATAGGTCTCTTCCTACAAGTATTAATGCCACATCTAAGATAAAGCCTGTATGTCTATCCACAGATGAATGGATAAAGGAAATGTCATATTTATACTCAGTGGACTACTGCTCTGTCATAAACTAGAGACATTTGTAGATAAATGGGGGCACCTTGAGACCTGTTAAATAAAATAAATCAGACACACAAGTTTAAATAGCACATGGTGTCTTCCAAATGAGAAACCAAAAATGTGCATAGTAATTTCTTATTCCTAATATCTGGGAGGTCATAGTGTGTCCAGGATAATGTTGATTGAATAAATACTCGTTAAAAGATTAATCTTAAACATATAGTTAGCTTCTAACTCCTGACCAAAGATAACCAGTCTCTCTGTGACTTAACCTCTGCATTTTGAAAGTAAAAGTTGTAGCTATCAATATTAAGAATGAAAGGAGGCATTAAATATTGCACATTTAGAAAACTACCAGACATATAGTAAGATGTCAAAAATTATGAGGTATTGATATCATTTCTCTAACAATATGATTACAAATTCCAAAAAGAGCCATATCCTAATTTGTTTTTTGGGATGTTTTTTGACAGAAATATCCTTTTCCCCTTTCCATGGAGTTCTTGGGTTTTAGGTGGGGGCATTAGCCTAATACATCTGCCAAATACAGATGTAGTATTTCTAAGGGTGTGAAGCTAGAGAGAGTTCACATGAGCCAGGTGACTTTCAATTAAATGAAGCCAACAGAAAATAAAGCTCACCTAAGGGTGATTGGTAACACAAAAAACAAAAGAAAGAAGTGAAATGAAGAGGAGAGCAGAAGTTAGAGGAAAGAAAAAAAATGACATCACCAAGAGACATTATGATAGCCATTATTGATTTCCTAGTGTCTGGTTTTGAAGTCCCATAAGGCTCTTATTCTTTTGTTTTGATTGCTTTTATACTATTTTGTTTTCTATTAGCTTATTGCATGTGAAGATATGGACAACTATTTTGAAGGAAACAAAACACATTATGGAAGCCACTGTTGATTTCCTGCTGTCTTGTTCTGAAATCCTGTGCTATTTGCATTGTTTTGTCCTGATCTGCTTTGTTCTGTTTGGTTTTGCTTTGTTTTGTTACATTTTCTTTAAAACAAAAAAATGACATCATCTTTTAAGTTTTTATTTTTAAAGAGGGTAAAATTAAACATAACAAAACAGAACAAAACAGATCATAAGATAACAATGTAAGAGACACAGATTTCAAAGCAAACAATGAGAGATCTTCACTGTCTATCATATTTTCTCATGTTTTCTTCCAAACAGTTGTCCATATCTTCACATACAATGAATTCATACAAAACAAAATAGTATAGAACTGATCAGAACAGGATGATGAAGGCACTTTACGTCTTCAAGATCAAACAATAAGAAAGTCAACAATGGCTTCCATAATGTCTGTCATTCTCTTCAAAATAGCTGTCCATATCTTCATGTATGTTGAAATTAAACAAAACAAAAAGAGACTAAAATCACTCTGAACAAAGAATAATAGTATTTCTGGATTTCATATTATGATACTATGGAATCAGCCCTGGGTACCTTAGTGTCTCTTTTTCTTCAAAGTAACTGTTCATTTCATCGTGCATTATATTATCAATTCTCATAAAGTTTTTAGAAGTTCTACGCATACATGAGTCCCTACATGTGTACCTCTCCTTTTTGTTTTAGAGGGAAAAACAGAACAAATCAAGACAAAACAAAACAAGTTCCTAGAAAAACACAAAACAAAAGACATATAAACAACAATAGCAAAGAGCCCAGACCACTGATAATATAGGCCTTCAAAACAAGGTGGTATGAGCATAACTAAGGTTGCAATTTTGCATAATGATCTTCAAAAGCTCCTCATATTACAATACAATAATATGCACAATTGTTCCAATCTTATGAATGCTGACTATTTTGTTGCAAGAACTTATAGAGTTTGTAGCACAATCATCTTAGCTATTCTAAGTGTGTTTATATAATTTTAGACAATTTTTCTTTTCCCTTCCTTTTTCTTTTTCCTCATTTTCTCTGAGATATTATTTTTTCCCCTTTAAGCAGATTCTTATCCTTTCATGTAATTATAGAGTTTTTGTGTCTTATGTACTCTTACCATTTCTTACACTAGAGAAACTATATGGTATTTACACATGTGAGTTTGATTTATTTCACTTATGAGTATGGTCTCAAGTTGCATCCATTTACTTATAAATATCTCAATGTGATAATTCTTTATTGCTGAGTAGTACTCCATTGTATAAAAATACCACATCTTTTTTTATCCATTCTTCAGTTTATGGGCATTTCAGTTGTTTCCAAGATCTGGCTATTACAAATTGGGCTGCTATAAACATGGGTGCACATATATCATTGTGGTATGTTTTTAGTTCTTCTGGGAATATGCTCAGAAGTGGAACAGCTAGGTCAAATGGGACTTCCAAACCTAGCTTTTTGAGAAATCTCCAGACTGACCTCCACAGTGATTGCACCAGTCTACACTCCCACCAACAGTGCAGAAGAGTTCCTTTTTCACTGCAGCCTATCCATCATTTGTTATTGGTAGTTTTCTTTATGCTGGCCGTTCTTTCTGGAGTGACATGAAACCTCAGTGTTTTTTCAATTTGCATTTCTCTAATGACCAATGATGCTAAACATTTTTTCATGTATTTATTGGCCATTTGTATTTCTTCATCTGAGAAATGTGTGTTCATCTCAGATGCCCATTTTTGGAAGGGGGCTTTGAATTTGGGGAATCTGATTTTTTAAATTTTTTAGAATTTAAAAAGTCCTTTATGTGAGGGACCGTTTGCTAAAATTTTTTCCCGATTTGTGGGTTTTCTTTTGGCTATGCTGGAGATTTCTTTTGACATGCAGAAACTCTTCAACAAGACATGATCCCAGTTATTGATTCTGTGAAGTATTTCGCGTGCAGTTTGATTCTTGTTCATGAATTCTATACCTACCCTTATATCCTCAAGATTTCTACCTGCTTTGTATTCCAACAAATTTAGTGTTTCTCTTTTAATATTTAGATCTTTTATCCATTTAGACTTCAGTTTAGTACATGGTGATAAGCTTTCTTTTTCGGCATATGGAGAGCCAATTTTTCCAGCACAATTTATTGAAGAGACTATTTTTCTTCTAGTGGACATGTTTGGCCCCTTTGTCAAAGATAAGGTGGCTGAGTGTGTTTGTAGTTGTTGTATCTTCAAATCTATTCCATTGATCTTCTGTTCTGTTTTTTTTTTCCAGTACCATGCTGATTTTATTACAATAGCTTTGTAGTATAACTTCAAGTCAGGGATTGTGATGCCTCCTGCCTTGCCTTTGTTACTTAGAATTGTCTTTGCTATTCTAGGTCTCTTCTGGTTCCAGATAAATTTTAGGAGTGATTTCTCTAGATCTGCGAGATATGCTAGTGGTATTTTGATTGGGATTGCATTAAATCTGTATAACAATTTTGGGAGAATGTCCATTTTCAAAATATTTGTTCTTCTGATCCATGAACAAGGGGTCTTTCCATTTTCTGAGGATCTCTTTGATTTCTTTTTTCAGGGTATTATAATTTTCCCTGAATAGATCTTTTGCTTCTTTTGTTAGATTAATTCTTAAGTATTTCATTTTGTTGGATGCTATTGTAAATGGTGTGGCTTCTCATTTCTCTCTCAGTGGTTTTGTTGTTAGTGTATAGGAATGCTATTGATTTTTGAGTGTTGACTTTGTAACCAGCTACATTACTGAATTTATTTATTACACCTAGGAGTCTTTCAATAGACTTTTATGGGTCTTCTATGTAGAGTATCATGTCATCTGCAAATAATGATAATTTAACTTCTTTTTTAATAACACAATTATATTTTTTATCTTAAACATATTTTTAAAAAATTTTAAAGAGCATAAAACAAAACACAACAGAACAAAGCAAATCAGACTAGAACAATGCAAGCAACACAGGACTTCAAAATGAGACAACAAGAAATCAACAGTGGCTACCATAAGGTTTCTTGTTTTCTTTAAAATAGTTGTCCATATCTTCACAAACAACAATAGCAAACATAACAAAATAGTATAAAACCAATCAAAAGAATGAAAGCATTACAGGACTTCAACTCCAGATAATAGGAAATGAACAATGGTTTTTATAATGTCTCATTTTCTTCAAAACAGTTGTCCATACTATCACACATAATAAAATCAAACAAAACACAACAGAAAAAAACCGATTAAACAAACAAATGAAAACGTTATAGAACTTCAAAACAAGATAACAGGAAACCAACCATGAATACCATAATACATCCCATTATGTTCAAAATAGCTGCCCATACCATCAGACACGTAAAATCTAATAAAACAAGACAGAACAAAACCAAGCCTAACAAAACTGTGAAAACAACACAAGAGTTTAAGCCAAGACAATAAGAAGTTAACAGTGTCACTACCTTTTCCTCCCAGGTGTTTCCTCCCCTATCACTTTTACAATATACATTGTGCTTTTTTCATCCCTTTAACCCCTTCTGTTTTATATGCTAGGGTTCACCCATACTAGTTCAAAGTGTTTCACCCATGAACATGATCTCCAGCGGCATCCATTTACCAACAAGAGCCTCAAGATTATTCTACTTTATAGTTGGGTAGCTTTCCATGGTATGAAAATATCATGTCTTTCTTATCCATTCTGTGGTTGATAGGCAAGTTACCCTTGCTTTTTCTCTGATCTGTTGTATGGAACAATTGTTTTCTCATCTTTGATTTTCAGTCTATAAATTTCAAGTTAAATGTGTTTCTTTCTTTAATGTTTTAAAAATTTTTTTATTAATTTGAAGGTAGTAGAATACAATAGAACAGGATGGAATAAAGTCAATTAAGACAGTGTAGTGAAATGGGTACAGAACATCACAGCAGCTTACCAGGATAACAGTAATAGGTACCATAGTATATCTCGTTATCTTCACAACATTTGTTCTTTCAATCAGGTATAGCAAAATCAAAGGAAATACACAATATTATAGAACTTATCAAAAAAGAATATTGAATAGAGGAGAGCCATTAATCAGGACAAAGCAAAACTGTGATAAAAATATTTGCTTTAAAGAGATGGTAGGAGGAAATCCCCCTTTTTTGCGATATTACATATGGTCAACCTCCCAAGAGATGCTCAGATCTCTGGCTCCCACTTGCTAATGGGGGTGGGAGGGAGATGGGATGTTTGATTCTCAGCCTGCAAGCTGGTAGACTCACAGCGCTAGACTCACGCCAGTAGACTCACAGGGCGGCAGGCTGGTTGCTCGGTTTCTCAGCTCCCTAAGTTCCAATATGGCACAGATCTCAGGAGATGCTGCTGCTTCTCACCCTGGGGTGGTCACAGCTTGCCAGACTACTTCTTCTTTAACTATCTTTACTCCTTTTCTTTCTCTCTCTTGTGTAATTGCTCTGCCTAGTATTTCCAACACTATAATTGGATTGGTGATAATGGACATCCTTGTCTTGTTCCTGATTTTAGGGCAAAGGCTTTCAGTTTTTGGCCATTTAATATGTTGCTGGCTGTTGGGTTGTCATAGATGGCTTTTATCATATTGAGGTAAAGACCATCTATTCCAATTTTCTGTAAGGTTTTCATCATGAATAAGTGTTGGACCTTTTCAAAAGCTTTTTCTGCATCTATAGAAATGATAATGTGGTTCTTATTTTTGGTTCTATTGATATGGTGGATTACATTTATTGATTTGCATATGTCGAACCATCCCTGCATTCCTGGGATGAATACCACTTGATCATGGTGTATAATCTTTTGATTTGTTGCATTCTATTTGCCAAAATTTTATTGAGAATTTTTGCAACTATGCTCATTAGGGTGATTGTCCTGTAGTTCTCTTTTTTGGTTAGGTCTTTCTCAGGTTTTTGTATTAGAGTAATGTTTGCTTCCAGGATTCATTGAAGAGTTTGAGGAGTGTCAGCATTATATCTTCTTTGAATTTCTTGTAGAATTCTGCACTGAATCTATCTGGACCTAGGCTTTTCTTTGTTGGTAGGGATTTAATTACATTTTCAATTTCGTTAATTGAAATTGGGCTATTCAGCAGTTTTATATCTTCTTGACCCAGCTTTGGTAATTCATATGTTTCCAGGAATCTGTCCATTTCTTCTATTACCAAGCCTATGAGAATTACCAAGCCTATTATGAGAATAGAGGTTTTCAAAATAGGTATTAATGATCTTCTGTATTTCCACAGGGTCTGTAGTGATTTCACCCTTTTCATTCCTTATTGCATGAATTTGAGTTTTTTCTTTCCTTTTTTAAATAAGGTTGGCTAGAGGCTTGTCAATTTTATTTATTCTTTCAAAGAATCAACTTTTTGATTCATTGATTCTTTGCATTGTTTTCTTAGTCTCTATTGCATTGATTTCTGCTCTGATCTTTATAATTTCCTCCCTTCTTTTGGTTTTGGGCTTTACTTGCTCTTTTTTTTCTAGGTGTTTGAGGTGGAGCATCAGGTTGTTTATTTGTATTCATTCTATTTATTGATGTGGGAGTTCACTGCAATAAATTTTCCTCTGAGGACTGCTTTCATTGCATGCCACAGGTTTCAGTAAGATGTATTTGTATTTTCTTTGGCTGCAAATATTTTTTAATTTCTTGTTTAGTCTCCTCTGTGACCCACTGATTGTTCAGGAGTGTATTATTCAATTTCCATGTGTTTGTGGGGTTATGCAGTTTCTTTTGTCATTAATTTCTACTTTTATGGTGTTATGATCTGATAACATGCATGGGATAATTTCAATTCTTTTCACTTACTGAAGCATGTTCTGTGGCCTAGTATATGGTCTATTTTAGAGAATATTCCATGTGCTGCTGAGAAGAATGTATATTCTGATGTTGGGTGGAACACTCTGTATACATCTACTAAGTCCATTTGTTCACAGGTGTGATTCAGTTCTGTTATTTCTTTGCTGATTTTCTGTCTGGTTGATCTGTCCCTTTTTTTCCAATGATGTGTTAAGATCTCCTGTTATAATTGTGTTATTGCTTATTTGATTTTTCATTTCTGTTAATATTTGTTTTGTATAGCTGGGTGCTCACAAATGTGGTGCATGTATATTTAACATTGTTATCTCTTCCTCTTGAAGTTTTCTTCTAACTAGTAAGTAGTGGCCTTCTTTATCTCTTTGGATCATTCTTGGTTTGAAATTCACATTGTCTGCAAACAGAATAGCTACTCCTGCTTTTTTGGGGGGGAATCCTGTTGCATGGAGTATTGTTTTACATCCTTTGACTTTCAGTCTATGAGCTTCCTTTTGGGTTAGATGGGTTTCTTGTATGCAGCATATGGTTGGATGTTGCTTCTTGATCCATTCTACCTGTCTCTTTTAATTCATGAATTAAAGCCATTTACATTAATGGTTATAACTGTTATATATTGGTTTACTTTTGACATGTTATCTTTCTGCTGTTGATTTTTTACTTTTCCATTCTATTTAACTGTTTGCCTTGCTTAGTGGTTTTTTCCTATGTCTGTCTAGAATGTCTTTCCGTACTCTTTGCAGGGCTAGTTTGGTAGTCATGAAGTTCTTCAGCTGTTCTTTGTCATGGAAGTATCTTATTTCTCCATCTGAAGGACAGTTTTTCAGGGTACATCAATCTGGGTTGGAAGTCATTTTCCTTTAGGATCTAAACTACTTCACTCATTCTCTTCTTGACTTCATTGTTTGTGTTGAGAAGTGTTCTGTGATTCTGATAGGCTTTCCTTTATAAGTGATCTGTCTCTTCTCTCTAGCAGCTTTTAATATTCTGTTCTTATGTTGGATTTCTGGGATGTTGATTATTATATGTCTGGGCATAGTTTTATTTTGATTATGGTTATTTGGAGTTCTATATGCTTCACTGATATGTATATCAGTTTCCATTCTCATGTTTGGAAAATTTTCAGCTATTACTTCTGTAAATAGCCTCTTGATATCATTTGTGTTGTCACCTTCCTTTTCATTTATACCTATCAATCTTATGTTGTTTTTCTTTGCATCATCCCACAGTTGTTGAACTGTTACTTCCTGGTTCCTTGTTATTTTTAAAAGATCTTTCCTTTTCTGTTCATAGCTGCAATCATGTCTTCAAGGTCTGAAATTCTATCTTCACTTTCACTGAGGTAGTTTTGCCAACTTTCGATGGAATTTTTGATTTCCTGTATATCTTTTTGAATCTGCTTCATGCATTCTGTTTGTTTTTTATATTCTTCTTTCAGTTTCCATCTTTTTGTATTGTTCTTCTAATTTTTTAATTATGTCTTCTTTATATGTGTTCAGCATTTCTTTCATTACATTTATCATTTCTTCTTTTACCTGGGAGACTCTTTCTGATTTGAGTTCTTTTATAGCTTCTCAGAGTTACTTGTTAACTTCAGTTAATATCATTTCAGGCATTTCAGGTGTATGGCTTATATTTTCTTCTGTGTCCATGTCTCCTAGACTTGGTTGGGTTTGGCTAGAATTCTGAGATTGCATTTTGCTCTTTCATTTTGATATTTTCCTATATTTCTGGGTTTTGAACAATGTTTCAAGGTTTCCCACATGTGCTGAGAATCATCTGGCCTATTTTGGCTCCCAAGGCAGACAGCAGGCAACAACTAGCCACTTGTAGTTCTCTGGGCATGTGCCAGTTAGGCCCACAGGGACTCCTGTGTGACCTCCTGTCATTTCAGACATGGGGTGTGGTCTTACCACCTGGGGGCAATATTCCAAGGCTTCCCTTGTGTGCTGGGTTTCAACCTGTGCATGCTCTGGGCCTGCGACTCAATTTGGGTCCCTCTCAGCGGCTTGGAGTTAGCTGGGCATGGCCTAGTTCAGAATGACATCATTTAAACCTCTAAATATATCAACCCATCACCTGGATTTACATGTGTCAAGGAATTTTTAAAATTCTCTTTTTAAACTTTTTCCTTTTGTGAAAACATTCAGGACTAGATTTCTGTCAGCTGCAATTAGTAAAAAGCCCTGATAAAGACATGAGTTGGTTCTTTGCAAAAGGAAGGACAAGGCTGAAAATATGTTCTTTAAGATTCTGCAACCCTGTGCTTCTTTGGCAGTAATTTCACCCTCAGTGACTCAGGACAGCCTACTCTGATGGCCACAAACTGTGTGCAGAGTCTGTAACATATTTTCCATTCTTATTCCCTAAAAGTGCCTGGAGCTTCAAGGAAATCTCTTTCAGAAAGGTTGATATTAGTTAGAATACTCTTTCCAGTACCAAGTCCCCTTCCAAGGTCCAAAGGGGAAAGCAAATGAAGCGGTTATATGCCCTAATCAAAAGAGTAACTTCACAGTGAGTACAGCCAGAAGGCAAGAGATTGGGAAGAAAATGCAAAAGGCCTAATGCCATGGTTTCATAAAGAGCTTCTATTTTCATCTTTTCAAAACAAGGAAAAGTAGACAGTTTTGAACTAGAGCTATAGCAAATTGTCAAGGGATCTCTTTTTTTTATTTTGAGTGTAAATAGCTTATCTGCTCAAGTAGTTACCAAATGACAAGGGGCATTAAATAATCAAACGTAACACCATCACTCAGAATCCAGGAGTAGGGTCAAGTGAATCACTAAGCTTGGCTCTCAGTTTCCTCCCCTGGGAGGCACAAGAGTTAGAAAGTGTGTTAGCCAATATTCACCCCATTTCATTCTTCCCTGGGGCCCTAGAAAGCAGTGAAGGTACACAGAACCATATCTTACAGAAGAAAGCCTGGAGATCAGAGTCATAAGGAGGAAAAAAGTGCTATCGCTTTACATGTTAACACTAAAAACAAGATATGACAAGTGATCTTGAATTGGTAAACTCAAACTGTCAAAGACTGACAACTGATAAGTTTTAGAGCAGCATTATTCAGAGACCTTCACAGAAAAGTGCCCCAGAAGAGAGCTTTAAAGCTGGAGACTGCAATTCATAACATTCCTTTAAGTGTTTTTAAAGATATTTTTTCTTCGCTTCTCAATCTTTAGAGATATATATTAGCAAAAGACTATGTTTACATAAGAGACCTTGAAAAAAGATAAACAGCCTCTCTTTGTGCTTCTCTCTCGAGGCACATTTTCTTCCTGCTCTGCTAAAGTAAGATAAAGTTGGAGAGGATCATAAAAAGTGAAAAGGTGCTTTAAAAGGTCCTCTTTTATTGTTTGTTTTTCATTTTAGGTATTTTTCCTTAGCTTTTATTTTGTATTAGTACGTGACTGCAGTGCATAATGACAGCATTCCCAGTGAGACGTGATTACATGTATGCAATCTATTTTAATTCTTTTTCATCCTGTTCTCCTCCTCTCCGAACCCCTCCCTCCATCTTTAGATCCCTTTCCCGTTTGAGAAAGCTCCACCTCTCTACTCCCCATTATCTATCTTCTATTTTGCTTTATTTTGTATTCTGGGTTTCTCATGTAAGAGAAACCATGTGATACTTAAGTTTGTGTGTCTGATTTATTTCACTTCATGTTACCGTCTCAAAGTGCATCTATTTGCCTACACATCACTGAAATTCAACCTCCTTTGTTACATTGTATGCAAATAGCACATTTCCTTTATCCATGTCTCTTTCAGTTAGAACTCTTATTAGGAGCTCTGACCACACTTACTGTGGCAACATTCCTTGACTGTAATAGAGCAGGCTCAGAGGGGGAGGAAGTGCCGAGATGCTGAGTCCTGAATAGGGTCTAGCTTGGGTCCCCTACCCAGTCCCAGCCTTACCCTGTCCCTCTCAGACCTAGAGATAAAAACAGATGGTGTTCTTATGTTCTACTCAGTTTTATAGTCACATTCACTTCATACCACCTGAGACTCTACCCCCACAATGCAGAAAGCTGATAAAGTTATTCATGAAGCTAATAAATAAGCTTGTGGAAAGGGGGACCTGGAAATATGATTTTCATGGGGTATAAAAGCTAACATATAGGCATTCATTATTCTCATTCAGCAGAATGCTAATTTTCTGTCAATTGCCTCAATAATCCACCGCAACAAACACAGCATTATAAGAAAAACTTAAGTAATTAACATATGTAATCAAATACTGTTTTAGTTACTTTTAATACTGTCTTAGTTACTTTTATTCATCGCTGAGACAAAATACCTGTTGCCCAAAGTTGGGAAAGGAAAGGTTTATTTCTTACAGTTTTTGGAGGTTTCAATCCATACTCAGTTGGCTCCAAGGCAGGGTGGCATGGCGGGCCGCAGTTCATGGCAGCTGCAAACAGCAAGCGGAAACCGGCAAGAGAGAGCGAGATGCCTTCTTCCTGCCATTACATCACATCCTGGCTCCACCCCCTAGGAGGGTGTAGCACTGACACCACCAATCCAAGCACTAGACAATGAACCAATCACAAATGCACAACGCAAATACATGAGGCCTGGGGGCCACCAACATAAACCATGATAAATACGTTAGAAGACAATAAAAAAGAAAAGGAAGGTCTTCTTTCTATCATGGAAATCATTTGTCCCAAAGAGTTAAGTGAAATAACTTTGATTGGTTATCAAACATCTCTTATCAAGGACTCTAGAGAGCTCTAGAAAAGATTAAACCAACCCATTTCTAAGTTAATAAGTGTTCCAAGTTCATTTAATCTTAAGAAATATAGCTTTATTCTAGATCCAAGATCTGTATCTTCTCATTTACTTCAGTATATAATTTATGCATTCAACAATGTCCTACTTAAAAAGTTTATTTGGATATCTGATCACTACAGAACCTGGTAATCACACACAAAAAAATATTAATCACATAAATTACAGTTGCAGGAACCTCTGAGATTTCCTAAAGAGCTCTCCTGACTAGAAATTAGATTCGTCATTGATGCACCCTCCTGTTAGCTAGGAGCCCTTCCCTTCCTCAGTATAAAATGATTGGGTTTCAATAAAAGGTATTAGTGATTTGTCTTTTTACAGATAAAGTTATCCTATCATTTTGTGGCTGAAGAAAACATTTTACAGTGTCTTTAAATCTAATCACATTGGAAACTAGTTATTTTTTCATAAATTTCACTAGCCTTATTAATTGTAGAAACAACTCTTGATATATCATTATCAAGATATTAATATGTACCTAGGCTTACATTATCTGAATGCAAATGGTCTTCATCCCTGGGACAATATTCTTATGTTCTTCAACACATATAACAGCCACAATTGCATTCATGGCTATAAAGGAGGAGTAAAGCTGTATAGAAAAAAAAGGCAATACCAAGTATCCAAGAAAAGAAAGGTAACACCAAGTATCCAAAGATCTCTGGACAAGCCATCCTCGCATACCTGCCATGCTTGTTAGGGTTCACTAGAGGAGCAGAATTGATGGGTGTGTGTGTGTGTGTGTGTGTGTGTGTGTGATAAGAAAATGGATTTAGTAGTTTGGTTCACAGGATTAAGGGCTGGATAGCACAGTCCACAACAGCCATCACCAGCATGTTGAGGAATCTGCAGATCCAAAAGCTGTGGGGTCCAAGACGCTGGAGGTGTTGGAACAAGAGGACCTGGGATGTAGCTCAGGCCAACGCTGAGGGTGTGGAAGTTCCCTGGAGAGTCATTTGTGTAACTCTACTCTGAGAGGCAGGAAAAGCTAAAATACGAAGCACACACACAATGGCAGCAGCAAAAGACATAACTCTGAAGGAGAATCAGGCTTGCAAGAGCACTTAAGCCCTCCTTACTCCCCCTTTTCCTTCCATCTGGTCTGTAGGTCTATTGGATGGTGCCATGCATGCTGAGGTCTCCCCAATCAAGACAATGTCACAGCTGCTACTCTGGAATGGATCAAGAAAATAATGGTTTCTAGAAGCTAAAATGTCTTAATTAATTGTATGTAATAGCTTCAGTCCCTTTTTTGGTGACTCATTGTCATGTTCCTCTTCTGAGTAGCATTAGCAGTAGTCCTACCAGTAGTAGTACTAGTATGAGACCAGCAAGAACAGATATTGAATCATCTGCCTTTAAAAGATGCTTTCCTGTATGTCATATTTGATCTTCAGAATCACCCTGAGATTTCTATTATGTCAAAATACAAAAAGTTTCCACAAGATTTCCGTGTCATTTCTGTCTCTGAGGCCCTGTGGGCCGTGGAGTATAGCAGAGGCTGGACCACAGTAACGTGGCTGAAACACAGGGCAGCAGGGAATCGCAGCAGAGAAAATGTTAAAAGCGGGACTTACGAGGCCTGAAGTCCTGCATCGAGCCTCAGCTCTGCCATGTACCCGCTGAGTGGTCTTGAGAGATGTCTAACTCCTCCTGTCTATTTGCTCATCTCTAAATGGACTAAAATTAAATACAATAATCCACACAAAGAGTGTAGTCTAATAACTGTTCAACAAGCGATAACTTCCAAAATAGGCAGGTACTATACCCTATGTTCTCTTATATATACATGTACTCTTCCATACACAATTATTAAGTGTTGGTTATTACAAATGCTTGTATAGACATTACTAGTAGAGAATAGCAATGAAATAAAGATAGAGAAAACTCAAATGAAAGGCACAAGTGTGGGTCTGAGGTCCTTTGTCTTCTGGTTCCAACCCAGATGTTACCATGCAAACTTCTCTCCTTGCATCCAACTGAGTTGACTGACACCTTCTCTACAATGCACAGGGTCAATTTTAATTCATTCTCTTGAAGCCTTCAATGTGTTCTGTTTGGCTCCTGTAATTCATCCTCCTTTTTTAGATGAAGACCTTTTCATGGGCAAGAATGAAGTCTAATTCTCAGGCAAATTCTCCCAATTCCTGGAGACTGCCTGGGATTGAGACTCTGAAAATGATCCCCTGATGTGCATTTCCCAACACGCTGAACTAGATAACGTCTGGAGTCTGATGTCTCTGAGCCTCACCCCTACTGCCTGATCCTATTTTCCCCCCACAGGGCCAGGAAACGGAAAGAGTTTTTCTGATTTCCTAAATCTAAGTACAAGTCTTTCAAAGAAATATAATTGCTTTAAATCTCCCTTTCTAGGCTTCTCATTAATTTGGGAAAATTAACCGTTGCTTAAAAGAAGCAACTAAAAGCAAAATTTTTATCTGTGATTCTGAGAGTGGCTCCTAAAGCACTGACTGGGAGACTTGGTCTGCATGCCGCAACAGACTTCATGGAAAACTAGGTGAATTTCTTTACAATATTCACCTTCTTCCTTCACCTTCCCCCAGAAGCCTCTGGCCTCCCCCATTCCTGTAGCTCAAAATGCCATAACTTCAACCATCTAGTTCTTTCTATGAGTCCCGTTTTGCATATTGCTCCCATGTTAGTACACTACTGTTGTAGTCAGGAGTTGCAAGAACAATTACATGTTGGACACAGAATTTATAATATTATTCTACGACGGTAACCCAGTGTTAAATAAAAGAAAGTGCAGGAAATCGGTCCACAATACTAAAGACCTAGAAAATCCAGTTGAGGGGCTGGTTCGCACAGCAATGCCCTGCATGTGTCCAGCTGAAAACATAGAGCCCACGACAATGCCTCCCATGAGTCCGGCTGGAGGCCTAGAGCCCACAACAATGACTCATGCAAGTCTGTTTTATGGCTCTGCACTGGGAAGGCCCAAAGGTCAGCGGTGGAAGCGATAAAGTCTATGCCAGTGAGGTGAAGGAGCTGTGCCAATAGATTGAGGTTTCTACACAAGAGTCAAGAATTGACATTCAAAATAAGGACCAGGGCTCCCCCAAAAAGTACCACAGCCATCCTCAGTGACAATGAGGTCTTGAGCTCCTCCCATGATGAGAACATCTGAGTACATATCAGGAAGCAGTGTGACAAGCTTCTTCTGGAGATTAAATAGCACACATCTTCCTCTCAGGAGCCAGGAAGCAATGCTCAGTGTAAGGAGCAGAGCTCCCCCAAAGTGAACCACGGCCACTCTCACCAACAAGGTCCCAGGCTCCTCTGACGATAATGGCCGAATTCATATTGCGGAAGCTAGTCATGACGAGCTTCTCCAGGAGAACGAACTGCTCCAAACAATAATACTTAGGAGAACCCAGAATGCCACACTCTTCCTCTCCACACTTTTCTTGATGCTGGCAACTTTCCTCAGGTGGGCCATCTCCACTCAGCACCATGCTGATTTAATTCAGCTGGTGACAAGTTGACCACCAGTTTTTAATCCATAACAGCTACTATGACTTTTTCTCCTATTGATATGTCTATTGCCAGTGCATTCCAGTGACTCTTCAGAGGGCCAGTGGAAAGCCTGCTGTCTGTCCCTAAATGGCACATGGTAGACACTCAGCTAATGAAGGTTTATCAAATTAGGTTAATTAGAGAAAGCTGTGGCGGCCCGATGGCAGGTGTTGTTCACAGATGTGACCTAACGGTTAGGAGAATTTTAAACAGTAGTATACACCACAGTTGATAGAGAAAAGAAAATACAGGAAAACAGCAAGAAAAGAAGGTGAATCTACACCTGGGAACATGATACAGAGCACAAGATTATTATCACAGATGAAGGACTCAACATGGGCAAAGTTGGACTTGATGATAGGCTGGGATTGGGGATGGAAGAAGAAAGAAGAAATCATGGAGATGAGAGTGATAAGGACAATTATGATGCTGTTAATACATCAGTGGCCAAGAGGTATTTGCAGCATGTGACTATTATAATTTTGAACATTAACGTTTAATTATATTAATAACACCATGCCTATCATTTTCAAAATCACTCAGAAATGTACCTCAGCTTAACTACCCCCAATGTTATTAGAGAAAGTCCTTACCCTACCTGAAAACTGTTTTTTGACACAGTTTTCCTCAAAATCAAAATGTACTACAGCCTATTGTGTCCTTGAAGTTTGAAAAGTTTCAAAGCCTTCAACATTTTTTTCTATTATAATTATACTTCTTTTGAGCTAGCCATAAAATTTGCAGAATTGGGAGGAAGGGTTCCTCTAATATTATCTGAGGAAATAGATTATTATTTAAACATTTTAGGTATCTATTTCTGTCTCACTTTTTTTTGTACAGGGATTGAACTCTCTTTTTAACCCCTCAAATTATATCACTCAAGACAATAAAGAACTAGCTAATGATGTTATTTTGAAAGTGTATAAGTTTTATTATGGTTTATGGAAGATGAGACAGCTGAAAGGCATTACCTAACTACAATCGCCTATGAAAAAATACAATTTTACTATCTCCTAAAAACAAACGTGCTAGAAAAAGAACAATAGTTCCATGTGGCATAGAGAGTTTATTTAAAATATTTTAAATAACTGATCCAGCTACTAGATGAAGTCATCTACAAGCTAATGATTAAGAATAGTTATTAAGCAACAGAAAAATCACGCATCATAGACTCTATGTAAAAAATTAAAAATAAACTATTTATTTTCAAATTTTGAAAAAGTAAATATATTGAGTTGAAAATTGGCTTCCCTCTTCGGTCGGCATCTGCGCACCAGGGAGAGGAGGGCTTTCACTGCTTGTCTTTCCTGCTCCCAGCGAATAAAAAAGCACATTTCACAGCTGCTTGGTAACGTGCTTCCTCACAGTTTCTGAGGAATAAGAAGGCAAGAAAAATAGAGCAACATGCTCTAGCGAGTACTCTGACCACTGCTGACCCTGTTTCCTCTGACTCCTGAAAACAGGGCTTAGCAAGAGCAGACAGGCGGGCCATGGTCACACAGCGGCCTCCGCATGCTAAGGAACACTGTGAAAACACCCTGCTCACATACACTCTAAATCACTGAGAGAAAAACAATTCGGCCTCCACCCATGCATGACCGGGAAGTGGATCATGGAGGAAACCCGAACAACTTCAAGCTTAGGGAAGCTGAAGGCTGCAGGGTGGACTCCAAAGCTCCCCCTGTCCTTTCACGCTGCTCTGGGAAAGGAAGCCGCTTGATTTCTCGGATCACTTCAGTCTATGTCCTTACGTTCCTGCAGTAACCCTGTGCTCAACTCCCAGCTGTGAGGTTCTGCAGTGGTAATGAGCAATACGTGCAGGCTCATGCACGAATGCAAAAATCCACATGTCTATACTTCATATGGACACATGCAAATACATATAAATGCATCAAATGTGCACAAAAGCATCCATGCATGTGTGAATGTGTGAATACATCCATGTACTAGATACATGCACATATACATATACGTGCTTTGTGTATGTACACACAGGCAGATATATATATATATACACACAAAATATGTACAAACATGTATATATACATGTACATGTGGAGATAAGCATGCATGTGCATGTAAATAACTACATAAATACATGCATACATTCACATAGCCTCCATCTGCATAAAAGTATACATGCACACAATTGCATGTACCAAGGCATCCATAACAAATGCATATCTATACACATATGCATTTATATGTAAAATATATATGTGTGTGTAGGTATAAGCACACCAATACAAACATACGTGGATAGACATGGGCAATAAAAAGCTCGCAATAACCAATACAGCTTATAAAATCCAGAAAGAGTATTTTTCTTCTCTTAAAAACATAAACCTGGGTTGGGGATTTAACTCAGTGGCATAAGAGCCTATCTGGCAAGCACAAGGTTATGAGTTTGATCCCCGGTACCAAAAAAACCAAAAAACCAAAACAACAACAACAACAAACAACCAGTCAGCTGCTCCCCAGATCTGGCCATGGTGGAACCTAGGCAGCTGCACAAGAAAGCAATTCGCCTGCCCTCTTGGTAAGCGCCTTCCTCTAGTGCAAACCAGGAAGAGACCCAGTCAGTGGCTCCTGTGAGCCTACCAGCAGGAGGTTAAAAACCAAACATCTCAACCCTGCCCCCCACACACCATTAGCAACTGAGGACAGAGGTCTGAGCATCTCTTGGGAGGATGACCTTATGCAATACAGCAAATATAGGGGTCTCCTCTATCTTCTGTTTGAAGGCAAGTGTTGATTTCACTATTTTGTTTCATTATGATTAATTGTTTTGCTCTACTCAATATTCTCTTTTGATTGGTTTTATAATGTTCTGGTTTTGGTTTGACTTCACTATACTAATTGGCTAGACAACTATTGTGAAGATAATGAGATATACTATGGTACCTATTACTGTTATCCTGGTAACCTGCCGTGAAGTTCTGTACCAATTTCACTGCATTGTCTCGATTTGCTTTGTTCTGTCTTGTTCTGTTGTATTTTTACTACCTTCAAAATAAAATAACAAAACAAAACAAAACATAAACCTGCATAGTTTTCTACAAAATGAATACTGTTCAAGCAAGAATGGAGAATGAAATCAGAATATTAAAAAACAGAGTGGAGGCATACATGTGTGTGTATGGTATGCAAATATTCTAAAGAAAATAGGTTCTGAAGTTTAATGAGTTATGAGTGACTCAAACAATAAATCTCAATTTTTTTATCATGAACCCCTCTGCAGTCTAATGAAGACATGTATCCCTTGCCCAGAAGAAAAGAAACATGATCAATGCATAATTGTTTTCATAATTTTGTATACAAACTCAATTCGTCTCAGATTCCCTAAAGGTTGACAGCTGATTGAGTTGTTCTGAGTAGATCCCTTTAACCTCAAGCTTTCTAAAGGAAGAGAAACTCATCTGAAAAATATTTGTCAGGGCAGACCCTTTCATCAGTAATTTTGGAGAGTCTGAATTATACTTCTTAGGAAAGCCAGCGACTCCAGGGCAGAATTTCTCCAATATTAAATATATCAATTCACTCAGAAATATCAAATAGTCTAGCCATTTTTTAAAATGTAGAACTAAAGAATATGGCAGGTCTTTTAACTCAAATGTGTGACGCTTCTCATGAACTTGAAAAACAAAAGTCAGAGGTCAAATGCTACACATGAGCAGATTACCCAGGATGTGTATATTAGAAGGGATTTGATAAATTCAATATTAAATCACACACATTTAGGCTGATCTATGTGGACTAATATTACATTTTTGGAAAGGGTAATAGATAAATATGACTGTTTGCAGACGCCATTTCTTTCTTTAGATCAATGAAATACATCTCTTTACTTTGGAAATTTGGATCCGGTTTTACTTCAAAGTCTTTCTCTGGGAGACCTCTAACTTGAAAGGAAAATCAAACCATTCAGGCACAAGAGAAAAAGATTTTCAGATGAGATTTGAAAAGAGCCACAAGGCAGAAACCACAGTTTTGAGGTGAGAAATAACTAGAGGGCACCCCCTTCTGACTTTACAGCCGACACCATCCAAGGCTGCGATTTCAGGAGACGCAGCATAACTCCCTGAGCTTCAGAGCAGCCCTTGTTCTCTTGTCCACTATGCAGTAAACTATAGGAGGAGGACGAACAACAGAAAAACAGGATGTCTTTGACTTGATGGTCTGCAAAAGGAGCACAGGCAGACAGTGAAACAGGATTTTCCCCCCAGTTGGAAGTAAGGAGAGAAATTCGCAGGGGTCCTCACATGGGTGGGCAACCCTGGAATGCTTTAGTTTGATGTTCCTGTATCTTCCAGTCTCCAGTTTCCTCTGCGATAGCCAGACAGGTATCTGAAATGCAAATGTGCATTGGCTGCCCAGATGTAACGAAACACAATTAAGAATTTTATCTTTCTCTGACAATTATAAAAGCAATCTTCAGAGGAAACTCTCTAAACTTACGAGGACCCTACTTTGTCTTAGAGTTCCACTTTAACTAATGGTTTCTAAATTACTTGAGTGGAAAATTAAGAATCCAAAACTTCACTTAAGGATGCATTAGGAACAAAGTGTTTTTGCAGTAAAATTTTCATTACGGAAGCCGAGAACACATGCATTTAAAATACACATCTATTTCTAAAGAACATTGGTGAAGAGTAAAAACCATCCATTTGAATTATGGTAACACAGGACCAGACTCTATTTAGATCTTCTGAAATGGACAATTTAAGATTATTTTTAATCTTAAGTTTTTAAAAATTTTCTTTGTAGGTGAGTTGCTGCTTTGCTTTTGTAACTGCACTGAAACTCAGAAAACACAAAGTAAAATACAAAAGAAAATATAATAAGCCTTCTAGACAAATGCTACTTAAACATTGATGAATCACTGGGTCTTGTTAAAATGCAGCTATATTTGGGGAGAACCCTGAGACTGCATTTCTGATAGGCACCCCCGGAACACCAATACTATCATTGCCTGAAAGCCACACTTCCCAGAGGAAGGAGGTAGAAGAGTTCTTCAGCCGCCTTGTGTCACATCGCCCATGAAATAAAAACTGTTTAGCTGCAGATAAAGAACTTTCTGAGGTGCCCAGGACACTTAGTGAGACCTCCTCACTCTGCACTTGGGAAATCAAGACAATGATGTAGTTATAAGTAAAATTTGAGTTGTCACTGATTTATAAGAACAGAAGTAAATCATTTGCAAAATTTACTACCCTACTATCACTAACGTGGTTGGCTTTCTGGCTATTGCTGTTTCCAGGGAGAATGAAAAGCCATTATCAAATCTGTAAATACATTATTGCTGCCATTCACCTTTAAGCAGCCCTACAGACATGCTCACAGGGGAAGCAGCTCATTAACACATCAGTGTTTGAAGTTGAGAGCAAACTTTCATATCTATTAATTTGTGTGTCATAAAAGTGTTCATGATTCTTTTCTAGAAGTAGTATATAAGCATGACTTGTCTTTTTGGACTGGAAGCCATATAACTCTGTTGTGTCTTCATCTTGATTTTGCTTTCCAAAGTATGATAGCTTCATTGGCGGACCTTCCAAACTGCACACATCCACAATGAATTGTGTTTATACTACCACTTAAATAATTTCAAATGCATTTCATCTTAAAAATCTTCCCCCCTGTAGAGGTGGCACTGTCTACAGTGGCGGTTGCCAACCATCGTGGGGAAATAAACCTCCTTTAGAACAGAGTGACAATTCCCAATGTGCCATGTGCATTTTTATTTTCTGTGTGTTATATAACAATTGAGAAAAACATGGTAAAACCTAATAGAATATCTAGAAGATGCTGAGACAAAGCAAGACTGCGCTAAAACATGTTTATCACATCACTTCATGTTTGTAAAGTTACATTTGTATGATTCTTGCAAAGAAATAAAACTAAATTTCCATTAGAAAAAAAACTCCCATAAAAGTTTCCCCAGCTATTTATTTAGAAAGGGAATTTGAATTTCACTTATATCTCAACTCATTTCTCAAGTACTATTTAATTAATTTCTGTGATACTATGATGAGAAATATTGTTCTAAAAAAACTATGATTTTCCATCATGGCTATGTTTACCAATTTTTTTCATAATAAAATATTGGTAATATTAATATATGCTCTGGCTCAGTGTAGGTACACACACAAGATACCTGATTGTTAAAATAATCTGGAGACACAATAAATTGCTCTGCCTTAGAAGACACTGCACTTTGAAACATACCGTCATCCTCAAAACAGTATACATCAGCTATAACTTAAGTTAATCGGAATTTTTCACTTACACGTGGCATTCTTTATGCAAATGTCTAGGGACAGGTAAATTAAAACAGCCCCCTCCAGATCCTTTATGTTAATAGCTTTAAAAAAAAAGACACAGCAATTCACTCAAGACCCTTTTACATACATCGCAATGCCATACACCACGGCATCCATGGTGCATTTCATTCCTCATTTCAAATCCATAGTTATATTACATTGTATATAAATTTAAAATAAAACAGACGGACGGGAGTCTGCAACTAGGGTTAATGAGAATTTCATGAGCACTTCTTCCTTTATCCCGTCACTAAGGCTAAAAATGTTAAGATAAAGCTTTTCTTGTATGTATTCAACTGTAAGACCCAAAGAATGCATGGAAACTAACCCAAAGGCTTGGGGACCATAGTAGAGAAAAATGATAGAAGAAAAGCAAAATATAAAATAAAATCCAGAAATGCTAAATTTTAAATGAAAGAGACACATTTAAACACAGGAAGCTACTCAGATATCCAGTCACATTTAGCATCTTTTGTTCTCTGTCCATGTGAACCCAAAATGACTAATCGGTCACAAGTGCCAACTATACAGAAGACAGTCACAACCCTGTTCTCTGCTTCTGGAGCTGGATTCTCCTGTACCCACTGGTCATGCTGACATGGTATTGTGCAGCTGGGCTATCTAGTCAAGCAACACACAATAAAATAAAGACAGGCAAAGGCACTTGACGCAAGGTGACCCAGAAACATTCCCCCATGTCTGGTTCTTTCCACTTCTGGTCCTGGCGCACTACCTGACACAAGTTTGTTCAGCTCCTCTTCCTTCTAGAGCCTGGAGCGGAAGGAGAGGACTGACCTTTGCCTCTCCCTGAAGAACTCGGATGACTCTCAATGTAAAACTGACACAGCACTGCTCTCAACTCCACAGCAGATCCATTTTTTGAAAGAACTCACTTCCACTCAAGGTCAGGAAATGCAGAGAGGGAGACAGAAAAAGTGTTTCTTTGCTGTTTTGTCAGTTTGGCCTCTTTCAGTTGAAGAGATCAAAAACCACCCTGAAGACATATTTCACAAAATTTGGTCCAGGAATCAATTTCTTGTTCTTTTTCTTTATGTTTTTATCTCCCTTTTTGCTTGTGTAGTTGGCTGCATATGTTTCATTGTTTAGAAAGAAAAAAATCTCAAAGCAAAATAATGGTGCTACTTTTTGAGATTTTGTCCAGACAAGAAATGTGACTAGAACATCTAGAAATGGATGTTTTGATTTTGTGGAAAAATTGACCTATTGAGTCATTTTGGTTAGACAGACCACGTGGAGCCAGGAAGAGAGAAACCAGTTTGCTTTTCCAGTGACTCAGCAGAGCCCGTGCTGGGTGCAGAATGAGCATGTCAAGAAGCTAGTTCGAGCTTCCCATAAGCTGTGTAAACTAGGTGGGCCCAGGAAGAGAGAAGCGAGGTCTCCTTTCCCGTGAGCCAACCTGTGCAGAGGCTGAGACTCAGTACCACACCCCCACACCCTCGTAGGCCACCTGCTGGTTTAGAGGATGGGCTTAGTTGATAGCAACTGAGGTACAAAGACAACTAAATGCTTGTGTTGTTTGATTGACTTTTCAAGACTAAGACCATACTCTGCACATCTATTGGGAGGGTGACGGTATGCAGTATAGTAACTACAGGGGATTTCCTTCTGTTTTGCTTTTTGAAATCCAATATTGTTCTCACTGTTTTGTTTTGTTTCAATTTGTCGTTCTGTTTTATTGAATGCTCTGTTTTGACTGGTTTTATTCTGTTTTGTCTTATTTGATGTCTCGGGGAATGGACAACTACTGTGATGATGACAAAGATGTGTTATGGTAGCCATGATGATGTCCTATTGTCCTGTTTTGAAGTTGTATACCACGTTCACTGCTTTGCTTTGATTGGCTTTATTCTGCTTTGTATTGTTGCATTTTATTCTCTTTACCATAAAAATAAATAAATAACTAATATGGTTAGATTAGTTAAAATTCAGTTGATTACCTGGATATTTTTTCTCTATCATTGAATGTGTCTATGAATTGGGGGTACAGACAGGAGCGGATAAGTGATCAGCCCCATGGCCATGGAGGCACACAGTGCCTTGGGGAACGTACCAGCTGCAGTGGGATCCTTTTCATCACCACCTGCCCCTCCTGAGAAGGAGCCCTTACCTGCAAGGTAAGTCCCTCTTAGCATTAAGCATCACTGGTGTGACATTTAGTGGGGAGGATGCTGCTTATTTTAACTGCACACACTTAAAATAAAAGGAGAAGGCTCAGAGTCACTGGAATAGACACAGGGCCGTCCACGCAGTGGGCCAGCATCAAGGCTTGGAAAGTACTTTCTTGTGGCTTCCAGTGCACATCCTTCAACATCAAAAGTAGGGTGGGGGCAAGGTACAAGGAAATTAATTCTCAGTTTGCCTGAGGAGTAGTTTAGCAGTCATTTGAGATGTACTGAAAATAGTCTCACAGATAATTAATGCTAAATAATTTGTATGCACCTTGATCCATATCTTAAACCATATGCTACTTTGAATAGTAACATATTATCATACAAAGATATTTCTTAAATAATGTCTTGATAATCAATCAAGTCGGAAACTTAAAGCATGGATCTTAGCATCTTTCTTCCCTTCACCCACGCTATTTAGGAAAGCCTAAGTCCCATTGAGTTCACCAAGTCAGGCTTATTTGCTTTGCTATGTAATATGAGACTGCCTGCATTCATGTCTGTATTACTCCTGGCTATAACTAGGGCAACAGCCTCATACCCGCATTCCCACTGTAGTCTTTAGGGAGGGCCATCATGCCAGTTATGCCTGCCAAGGGGCAGAAGAGCTGGCGGCTCACTACGATTTCTCTATCCCCCAACCATATCATGAATCCAGGTACCAGGCACCACCATGTCCATATATTTATAACCGTGCCTTGATATATGGTTTAATAACATTTACCAATTTCTCAGTGTATTCCAGCGTGAGCTCTGTTTACTACTCATCAAAGTGTCTTTTCTAAGAGGATTGTGAGATACTAGTTCCTTCCTTAAAACCATTCCAATTCTTGAGATTATTGTTCGGAAGATAAGTGAATGGCATCGCTCCTTTTTAACATAGTTTGTAAAACTTTGTGTGTCATTTGTCCATCATTTCTTTCTTTCATACAATTAAAGTTTATGTTATAGTAGCATGAAACCAACTTTAGGTACCCAGCCCAACATATTTTCATGACTCTGTTCATAATTTGATGGTTTCTCTGCTTTGTATACACATCCACCGCCTCATTTAGCAGATGGTCAGAATCCACGTTAAATTCATTTTAAATCCTGTTTTTCCTGGCAGAGGCCTTGGTGACCAGAAAACATTCAATTAATATTTACCAAACTACTTTAATTGGACATCAGAAGTTACAAATTTATTTCTCTGCTGAGGTTCCTGACATCCTCTCTAATGTGTTGGAGAGAACTGACTGAAGGGGTGATAGAATACGCTTGGAAGATTCATCCTCTGACACTTACATTAAAAACCTGTCATGGCGAGGGAATGAGGAGGTTATTAGTTGCATTTACTCCACTGTGACTTTAAATGATACCCTTGTCAAGAAAAAGCATGCAGAGAATTACTTGGGATAAAATTATTAAAAAGATTCAATCATTAGCAAGAAGTTAATTTTGCTTTCAAATACTTGGTTAACTTTTGATTTGCTTGTATAAATCTCTCTTTTACAGTAAAACTTCAAAGAAAGACAAAAAATAAAGAAACCATAAAGGAAGCTTCCCCATGGTAAAATAAATGGGTCTTTGTGTACACATGACCGTGTACATGCCACACACACACAGGAAGTAAAACTTGAGCCAGGTCGTCTTGGTTCCTAGGGCTTGGGAGTCTCACATCAGCCATGCTTTTTGTGTGCTCCGGTATTCACATGAATGGAAACCATGTCCATGCGTCCATTAATCCTCAGGTGCTTCTCCCTCATCCCTGAGTCCAGCCCTCTGTATCTGTCACTCCTCAGGGTCCTTCCCAACACTCTAGTCACGCCAATGACCACATTTCCTCTTACCCTTTGCTCCATCTCACGAAGCTCTTTCCAACCCTCCAACAGGCCAGAAGCCTTCTGCATCTTGGCTGTCTACCTATTGGGCCTGTCCCTCCCTTTTCTCAACATCCTTGGCTGCCTAAATGTTTTTTGTCTTTCAAAATGCAACTCCAACAGCATTTCTCCTGTAAAACCTCACCACAGTTCACATCCTTTGCTTTTATTTTCCCAGGTACCTGCTTTTCCTCCTGGACTTAAGTGTGAGACTTGGTCCTGCACCTCCAAGGGTTACACTCGTCCATGTATGGCCTAAACTTTAACGTTAGGAACCTGCTCTGTCTGTTGTCCCCTTTGGCTGGATTGCCAGTCTCATGAAGAAACAGGACCTTCATCTCAGAAGGACTGGACAATGGAGAGCAAAGGGAAAGTGAGGCATAAAAGGCAAGGTGACTCCGAAGGCCTAAGGCAACATTTTGGTCAAACAATAAGGCAAAAGTGCTACTCTTGAAAAAGAGCCGGAAGTCAGAGAAAGGCCTTCCTAGCTGGTTTGAAGAAGCAGCTGTTAAGCTGACACTATGGAGATTCTTGTATTTTGCCAGCCTGCAGTGAGACTGGGCCCAGATCTAGCACAAGAAACTTGTACAGAGGATTGGTAAGTTATAAAGGGTCTAACAGGTCTTCACATAGAGCAACGTAGCATGGCATGGTGGGAAAGGGAAAGACTTACAGACAGGAATTTTGGAATTCTCTGGAATTTTGGAATTCTCTGGAATTTTTCAGCTTTGTGACTTTGGATGAGATACATAATTTCCTGGGCCTCAGTTTTGCTTATCATGAAATGCAGATGATACTGAGCTAGTAGAGCTTTTTTAAGGGTTACAAACAATATACACAAAATACTTAGCTAAGGGTCCAAAACAGGAAAGTACTAATAAATGTTACATTTCATGATTATCTTTATGGAAAAACTAACAGAGTTTCCTCATGGTCTCACTGAGGACCTACTAAAAATGTCAGTTCTGGGTTTCTGAGACAAATCTATTAAACCAAAAGTAGGGCTCCATGTTTGATATAAATACTTCCAAGATAATTCATTAAAAAGTATCATAAATCTGAGACTGAAATGAGATAGAGATGGAAGAAAATAATGTACATATAATGGTGAATGATACTGGGCAAAAAACAGAATGAGCATGAGGATTACTACTATTAACACCAATTATTATAGGAATAATGATAAATATAATGACAGCTATAACAACTACAATCAGAACAACAAAACAATAAGAGCAGCAGTGGGGGTTACCAAACACCATTTGTGAGACTATTTAAATGCTTTACCCGTTGTTAACCCTCACTATAGTCCTATGAAATGTGTCCTATAATCCTCCCATATTTCAGATGAGGAAACTAAAGTTTAAAGAGACAGAGTAACACAGCTAAGACCACACAGCAATTAATGTGAAGCCGGGATTCATCCCCAGCAAGATGTCTACAGAGCATATCCTCAGTCGCAGAGTCAGGACAAGAAGAGACCCCAGCACTGCTGCCCCGGCTGCTGTTAGCCCCCCAAAGGCTCTCTGAATGCAAGCATCAGGAATGCCTCCACCTCTGCACTATCTGTCACCCACAGAAGCACAGTTGTTCACCTAAACCTGGCCAATGTGGCAGCAGCCCCTGTCCCCAAGCAAACCTGCTGGCTGGAGGCTTCACTGGGTCAAGACCATGACTGTGATTCCCCCAGGCATCCCCGAGGCCGTGGGAGTGCCTGACATATCCAAGGAATTCCATAGATGTGCGTTGGATAGTTGATCCTCAGGGCAGTCCCAGAACTCCACCTTCTTTTAGTTCTTCAAACTGGAAGAATAAACCTGTGAATATTACATACTCATGGTTTCAAGCTGTCTTACAGAACTGTGACTCATCACTAAACATAACTCTCCATTCCCACTGCACCCTGCACGGGGCACATCTTCAACTGGCTTCCATTATTGATATGCAATTGTCCCCATGTGTGCCGAACCAGGCTCCTGGGTGCCTTTTGCATGCCTACTGTGTGCCGGGCATTCTTCATGCCACTTGACTAGTGTTGGTCAGACTGCACCACATAGTAGGTGCTTAGTTAGTATTTGATGAGGTGTCTGAGGTTCATAGTAGACCTTCTTTAAATAGGAGCCAAAACTGAGTCTCAAGTGATCTAAGAACTTATAAAACACAGACTCAGGATTTAGGGTTAAATCTAGTGCTTTCCATACCAGGTGACACAGATGTGATATAATGGAGTTTACCACAAACAAGATGAGCTTAGAATAACTCTCCTGACTGGTGGTTACATTATCCCTCAGGCCTGTGAAGCGTGACACATCAATTATAAGATAAAGTGCCTTATATTTTTGTAGTACTTATCATCTCTTAACTGGATCATACATGGATTAATTTTAGAACATTTTTGAGAAAGGTGCCAGGTGATTTATTTAAATATTTCCCCCCTATAGCCTATAGAACCTAAAACTTGCAGAAGTTTCAAAAGTAGAGAAAAGCACACTTAGAATCGTACAGAAAAAAATACCAAAATGACATTTAAGGTAAAGTTTTCCCGTGTTATGCATTCATAAATGATTTATCAGATGGCAATGATGGACCACGGAGGTGATTAAAAGGTTTGGGAAATGACTAATCCCATACTTGTCACAGGTTCTAACTCATTTATACAGCTCACTCTATGCTCCAGGCTCGAGGACATGCTCTTAATCTCTTTTAGTCCGTGTGGCAGCTGTATCACCCCATTCTGCAGGGAGGCTGAAGTTCGGAGAGGCTCATCAAGGTACCCAAGATTACTAAGATATAGGCCAGTGCTAGTATCTCACTGCACAATTTGGTTTCAAAGCCTGAACTTAATTATCATGTCTTCCTGCCTTTGGATAAAGTATAAAAATTAATACATGCCATGTAACACCCAAAGGGAATATACTACCAGAGTTCTGTAAGATATGAGCAAATAGGAGTTAAATCATCCTGAAAAACTTGGGAAAGATTGAGATTGGCAAAGCTGGCTGAGACATAAGCAGAACTTGCTAATTACAAGATCTGAAGACAGTGCCAAACAGTCCCCAGGACCCTGTGTGTACATGTTCTTGTGGGCTCCCAAGAGATGTGCGTGGCGTAAACTGGGTGTCACAGGGAGCCCACTCTTGTGACTCTTGAGGGTGGCCCACCCTGTGTCTCCCAGAACTGGGAGCACTTTTTATCTTTCTCTTTTTCTCTTTTCCTCTTCTGTTCCACCCAAGTTCATTCTACACAGCCAGTTTCTCCCTTACTCCTTTGCCCTTAGCTTTTCAAATAAATTTTTGGCACCATTTTTGGCTTGTCTTGTTCAATTCTTTGTACAAGACAAGAAGGACCTGGCATGTGTTTAAGCGGAGACCCATTTCAAAAGAAACTGCTTGATAACAAGACCACAGAGGGGCATAACCTCTGACTGGCCTATTTGGGTCCCCACCTTCTGGCATTCGGTCCTTGTGGGGTCCTTGTCCCTCAAGTGAGAGAAGGTTTTAGAGACTTGCTTCTCATGAGTGGAACACAACAGAAGTGAGGGGTTGTCACTGCTGACTCCCCCTCTCCTACCCTCACCTGACTTTGAGCCCATTCACCATGCTGAAGCCATCCACCATGCTGTGGAGAGGGGTGCAGAGAAGCTCAGGGGCAAAGAACCACCTTGGGAAGGGGCTTTAGCCAACAGCCAACTACCCATGAGGAGTGGAATCCTCCCAACAGCTAAATGAGTGAACCAGGAAGCATGCTGTCTCAGTCTGTAAGAAACTATCAGACTGGCAGTTTCAGCAATGGAAGTTTCTTTCTCAGTCTTTGAAGCTAGGAGTCGAGGTCAAGGTGCACTTGGTTGGGTTCCTGTGCAGATCCTCCTCCTGGTGTGCAGATCACTGCCTGCTTGCTGTACCCTCACATGGGTGAGAGAGATAATTTTTTTCCCCTCCTCTCTTCTAAGGGAACTAATTCTATTCATTAGTTCCACCCTCAGGAGCTAACTACCTCCCCAATGTCCACCATTAAATACCATCATATTAAGGATTAGAGCTTCTACATGTGATATTTGGGGTGGGGACACATGCATTTTACCCCACACATTCATTCTAAGCTAGCCTTGAGATAATTTAAGGCTTGTGAGAAACCCTGAACTGAAGGACTCACCTAAGTCTCACCCAGATTCCCCACCCCCAGGTGCAGACATGAGGCGATATGTGCATTGTTATAGCCACTTGATTTACATGGGACGCGCTGTTATATAACAACAGATGACAAGTACAGCATGTGAATGGTGCAGGGAATGAAACCTCTGCAGCGAGTTACCATCCCAGAGATGTGATGACGTCAGCTACAGCCACAAAGAAGGACCCTTGCAGCACAGACTCATCTGCAGCTGCAGGGTCCACTTGGAAGGTACAGCAAGATGTGAACTTGTGGAGGAAGTCTCAGGCTTCCTCACGGGGAAGGCTTTCTGCACCCTCCGTGGGGCCAGTCAGTGACCCCTCAGAGTTGATGTCACTGTCAACAGCAGTACCCTCGATAAAGTGCCATCCATAGGTGGCCCTTTGTCCCTTTCCTTGGTGAGCTTCTCAGTCCCTTCCTCCTGCTCCCAAGAACTCCTCCAAGGTTAACTAGTGCATTCAGACTTTGGTCATCAGTTTTGCTTTCAGGGAAACTGTACTAAGACCACTGATTCCTCTCTCCGTTGAATTAGAACTCCAGTAAGGAGAAGAGTGTAGGCTAAGCAAAGAGGGTCAGGAAGAGGAAGTTTAAATTATGGGTAGCAGTGGAAAAATACTTAGTTTGCTGGACATAGAATTTCTGACTTGCCTGAAAGAATTGGGTTGCTCATGACAATGGAGATAACCAAGTTTCTTTTCCTGTAGAATGTGACTCCCAGGAAGACACTTAGGAATGTACACCTCTCTTCCTTGTTCCAATACTGTTTTGAGCATTCAAATTTAAGGAATAGTAGTTTATGAAGGATGGGGACCAGAAAGAGAAGAATAGTGCAGCCGGATGTTTGTAGAGGATCTCAACATCTTTCTTCAAAGACCAGAATGTATTTTAAAAGTAGTAGGGAGACACTGAGTGTTTCAGAACAGAGCACTAGAACATCATTAGATTATTTGGGAGTGATACAAATAGAGATACCCTAAAACAAAGATTTAGATGAGATAAAAATTTAGGAACATGAAGCTAATAAGTGACCACAAATGTTCATGTGATGTGGAATCAGGATTCAAGTACAATAATTGATCAGTAAAAGGAGGAGCAATGTGTTCTGTGAAATAAACCTGAAATTTAAATTAAATAGGCTCATCTCACTATATTTCTTTTTTTGCACGACAGGCAGAATGAATTTGTAGGGCCTCCATGCATTTCTTTGTAACTCGTGGCATAAATATTAATGTCTTTTTGGTAAGTTATAATCATTGTATTACTTTGAAAGGTATAGAATTTCCTCAGGATAAAACCTTGCCCCACACTTATGAAATGCACAGTAATTTATGTAGCTGGACTTTGAAAGGTCCAACTTTTCTTTTGTGAAAATTAAAACCTAAAGCAAACAGTTCTAAACATAGGCTTCAAATCTATTTTTATATGAATAGTTGGGCATTTGACAATTACTTAAGTGTTAGTAGAGAACCAAAGCAGATTTTTAAGTTAAACCAAGTCAGGAATTAGTTACTGCCTTAAAATATTACAACACAAGAAATAAGAGGAAATACCAACATCATCTTTTTGTCTGGATTTCACTTTGCTTGCATATTTCCTTGTTTTTTGGTGTTTGGGGAGGTGTTGCAAAAGGATTACTATCCATCACAAGAAAGAATCCACATTATTAAGACTGAAAAAATGTTATAATAGTGTTATTTTATGAAGAGTTGCATATATTTTCTCCCTTTTTCTCCATCCCTCTCCTGATGCCTCTCTCTCTCTCTCTCTCTCTCTCTGTCTCTCTCTCTTCATCTCATTTACTTCGAATAAGATGAAGCCTCTCTCTTTATATCTCCTGTGCACAGTGTAAGAATGTAGACTATGGAGTATAGAATCAACTCAATTAATTTTCACACCAGCGCGATGTCTGCATTGTGCGATCCCCTGGACAATCTCAATGCAAGTGAAAGGATGAACCATGAAATCTTCAGAATTATAGTGCTCTGAATCAGTATGCATAAAATAAGAATAAAGTATCGGCCATTGTTTCACAGTGGAACAATTTGGGGTCTTGGAAATGCCAGGATTCACTGTAGCAGGGAAAAAATTTTGTTTGTTTGGGTAGCCAATCTCCTAAACTTATTACCTTCCCTGGTCCATTTTTCAAGTAGAGAACGAATAAGCTGGTCAGTAATAGCAGCAGTTAAGAGAACTAGGATGCAATGTGCTCGCCTCTTCTCCAAACCTGGTTATTTGGCAAGTAAAGTGCAGTCTTCCAGGAAGGGGAGGAAGCAGAGCGGTCAGGAACAAGGGCTGGGCTGAAGGCTGAGCGGGAACTCACGCCACCATCAACCTCGCACATCTAGAAGTGAGCTGTGGAAAGAAAGAAGCCAGATTGACTATGGACCTGTCTTAGCCACAAGGATCACTTCCTAGACCGGGAACTTGGTGACAAAGCAGAAAGTTGTCTACCACCGTCACATAAAAAGCAGTAGGCAAATGTCCATTGTGACATTGTTCACCAATTTAGAGGGAGAGAATTCCCTTAATGCTGTGCTGAACTGCACGCCACACTCCACTCAGCCTTCTGAACAAGCATGTACAATATACCTGTGATGGCTGATTTGATTGGCAACTTAGTGAGTTGAGACACACCAAAGATTTAACAAAATACAGTCTGGGTGCATCTGAGCAGGTCATAGGGGTGTGACCTTTGGGACTATATCCCTGGCCTACTTCTGTTTCCTTTGCTTCTCGGATGACACAGGCTAAGTAACTTTCCTCCACCGTGCCCTCCTGCCATGACATTTTTGCTTATGGTCAGCTGACTATGGACTGAAGCCTCTGTAACTATGATCCAAAATAAATCTCTTTTTCTTCAATCTTCAGGTATCATGTATTTTGTTCCAGGACAGAAATTTGACTAATGCAATACCATTGTCACTATCCCAATTGTATAAGTAAGGAAAACTTGAGCTCTGTAAGTTTTGTTATCATGGCCAAAGTCATAAAGTGATACTAAATGGCAGCATGAGATGTGAATGATGCTAACCTTTGATAGGAGCTCACTTTCTTTGCTTCTCTGTTATACTGCCTCTTGATATAACATCATTAAATAAATTTATTCATATATGCTGCACAGAGACTCCAACATCCTGTTGGTGTTCATCTACAA
>PVJX010005779.1:0-37722 GCA_004027295.1 Dolichotis patagonum
TCATCTTCCAGTCTTTGTATCTTTACTGCCTGCTCCCTTGTTATTTTTAAGAGATCTTCCCTTTCATGACCCCACATTGCAAGCCTGTGTTCAATTTTTGCTAGTCTATCTTTGGTTTCTTTTAAGCAGTTTTGCCAGCTTTCTATTGAGTCTTTAGTTTCCTGATAATCCCTTTGAATCTGCTTCATAAATTCTAGGTCTTTTCTGAATTCTTCATTGAATTTTTCTCTCCATTTGTGTTCCTCTATTCTTCTGTCTGTGTCTTCTTGAGAGGTACCCAGCCCTTCTTTTATTAATCTACTTATCTCTTGTTTAATTTGAATTAATATTTCAGTTTTGGTCCCACTAACGAGGTCTTGAATATATCTCTTTATGTCCGCTAACGCTGTGTTTGATGTTGCATTTTTGCTGCCCTCAGTCTCTTTTGTATTTGCCTCTCCTGGATCAGTGTTCTCAGGGTTGGGGGCTAGGAGTGTTTTCTTATTTCTCCCTTTCGTCATGTTTTTGGTTCCTTCCATACAAGTGTACAGTGTAATTCCCAGACCCTGTTCTTGTTGTTTAAGGCTCCTCTAGAGGGCGCAGGCTAGGAGCTTTAGCCCTCTTCAATAGGTTATCAGAGATTAGAGTAGAGTTCACCCATGTGCAGTGTGCGCTAGCTCCTCCTTTCTGGGCCAGTCAACCTTTGCAGGCCTTCACTGCATCAGTGTGCACTGATCTCAGGGAAGTAACTGAGTCCCCGCCAGGGGCGTGGCCTAGTCCAAGCAGATTCCACCAATCTGCTTGGCGAGGGGAGTAACCAGCTGAAGCCACTTCCTTATGGAGTTAGGGCTGTCCTGCCCAAATCCAACATGTTGTCCAGTCGGTTTCCCCTTTCCCGTGGGAGGGTCTTATACCCATCACTCACCATGTCCCCGAGAACTGCTAGACTGCCCGACCTCTGACTTCAGCGTGGGTGCGGTGGGAATTCACGGTGCCTCTGGGTGTGTTGTGTGCAGTGCCGGTCCCGGCGAGCTGCATGCAGGGCTGTTTAGCTCCTCCCTCTGGAGGCTCAAGCCAGTCGCTTTGGCGCGGATCGCTTGTTCAGGTCGGGCGGAATTCAGGCGTCTCGAGGTGGTGCCGTGCTCGCTGATCGTATCTTCACTAATAGTAGCCCCAGGACCTCTTATTCGAGCCGGTTTTTGTGCTTTAGTTTCTTTCTGGGTTGTGAGAGTCTATCTCTTTCTGTTTGAGTCTCTCCTGGGTGTTTTATTCTGGCATTTGAGCTGTCTCTCTCAGAGAGGGTCTCTTTCCTGCTACCTACCAGTCCGCCATCTTGTCTCTTCTCCTAGAGTTATTTTCTTTTTTCCTGCTCTTTCCAGCACGTATTTATCAAGGGTCCTCCCGGTGACAGATACTGTCCTAAGTTTTGACAGTACATCATGTAGCTGGGTGGAACTCATGTTCTGTGTAGGATGTGCCTTGTTGAATTTGTCTTGAGTGTGTCCCCGAAGGGCTCAGGTGTCAGAAGCTGGGTGCTGGGAGGTGGCAGAACCTTCAGGAAGTTGGGACTAGTGGGAGGGGTTTAGACCATTGAGGGTGCTGCCCTCAGAAGGGGTTAACACGATTCTTGCAAGATGCTACTTAGTTCCTGTGAGAATGAGTTATACGAGTGAGTTTGTCGGCTGCATCTCTAGCTTCTCGTCTCACCCTATGATTTCTGCCATATGCACTTTTGCCACTGTGATACCATTTACCATGTGGCACTCAGCAGAGGCAAACAAATGGAGCTGGTGTATCTTGGACTTTCAGCCTCCAAAACTGTGAGCTACCTTAACCTCTTTCCATTATAAAGTACAGAGACTTAGACATTTTGTTATAGCAACAGAAAACAGGCTAATATAGTACAACATATAGTTAGCCAAGTTAGGACTAACAACAGCTAGATATGTGTAGTTTAAAGTCTAGCAGTAATAAGTACCTATGAGGAAAATCAGGGTATCACGGGGTGGAGAGTGGCAGAAGTGGATGGGGGTCTGGGAAGGCCTCTGAGGAACCTTATGGTTTTCTGGAAAGAATGATTCTCTTTTTCTTGCTGAGAAAGATCTAGATACTCATGAATTTTCATTGAGTCAGTATGTTATACTCTACAAAGGTAGGCTTGAGTTTTGACCTTGAGTTGTCCTAAATGAGACACATGTGAACCCCTCCCAGTCTGCCAACAGGCTGTGCTGATATGACTCACTACTTTGTTATAGTGTGTCATGGCATTTTGGCATAACAAGTGAACTAATCTGTGGAGGACCACCTGGATGATTCTCCTTGAAAGAAGAACAATTATCTCCATTTTGGCCAAGCCGGGCCCTATTTCTGTGTATTGACATGCACAGAGCTGGGTAGGATTTTTCCTTATCCCTTCCATGGGCTTTAAGCAATGTAAATCAGTATGGCCAAGGTGCTGATGTGTATTCTTTGAAGCAAGGTGACAGTATTTCCCTGCTGCCATAGTTCCTAAAAAATATGTGGAAGCCAGGCAGAAGGGAGAGCCATGCTCCATGCTGTGGGCTGGGACTGAGCCTTGAAATATGAGGCTATAACTTCTCAGGCATGAAAGATTACATGTCAGAACTGAAGCACCAACTTCAAAACATTAGACGATACCTCAGCTGTGTTATGAAGACTGGTCTTTCTGCATATCCTTCTCTCTGCATATTGCAGAGGCGATTTCAGACCTAACTAGCCCAGCTCACAGCACTCACGTATTTCCCTCCATTCTCACAGTCACTCATCCTCTAGTCACTCCTTTCTTCATGAATAAATAAAATCAGGGATTGGGCCCTGCGTTGAGGCCTTTCTTCTGGTGAACCTTAATCCTGGCTGGATTTAGGACCCCTTAGCTCCTCACAACTGTATGTATGTCTTAGTGCCTTTGTTCTCGCCATGGGTTGCACTGGAAGTGGTAGATTGGAATTAACTCGCTAGAATTCCAATAATTTTCTCTTAGGATTACAAATATGAGGTCTGGGAAGAGCTCTCTATACTAATCCTCCATTTTCTTTGCCTGTTCCTGGAATTATCCATTTTCTCAAAGATTGGTATTATTATCATAGAGATGAAGAATGCACTCATTTTAGGTAAACTCAATGAATTTTACCATTTCTGTACAGCATGCAGCCCCTTCCCAGCACCCACAAAATTCACCAGCATAATTCTTAGCATATTATCTCCTCCTCCATCCTGTGTGCAGAGGTAATGACACACATGTTTTAGATCAGTATTATTTTACTGAATATTATGACTGTGAGAATCAGCTAAATTCTTGCACAAATTAGTAATTGATTCTTCTTTATTGCTGTATAGTGTTTCACTCAGATTTTGATGGATGTTTTGTTTGTAGTTTTTGGCTCTTGTAAATAAAAGTTTTATATATATATCTGGAGTTTATTCAGCTGTCATAAAAATGATAGCTAAATGGCTAAGTGAGATTGTCATACTATAGTTAACTAAGATAATTAGCTTTTAGTTGAATGTTTGGTTTACTCCATTTTTCTCATTGTGTTGTAGGTTACAAGAATTCCATGTATTTTTCTTATATAAAAACAAATTACTTGTCTTCTAAATATTCTTGCTCAACCTACAAAAGCTCATCATGCTATTCATCTGTGAGGAGCAGTTGGTTAAGCTCCTAACTGTCATTTGTGACTTATGCACACCTGTGAAAGTGACACTAAAGAATAAATGAGTCCAGATATTGAGGCAGGCAAAGAATGATTCTTCCTGTCATAAAAAGTGACTCGCGGGAACGTAAGAGCATCCGGGACTTTGATAATCGTTTCGTGTTAGGGGAGTGTTTGTATTGAGATGGATCCTGGTTCGCTAAAGTTTTCTGTGGTGTCCTTTCAGTTTCCCAGTAGTGGCACTGGGGAGTGTGAGCACTGCAGGTGGCCTAGAGGTGTGGCCTTATGCTGGAGGTGGGAGCACACGATGAAGCTCCCCTACCCCTAACCTTTTGCACATTCCTGGGGAGGGCTAGAAAAACACTGGAAACTAAGAAAAATATCAAAGCAATTATTAAGTAAAAGAAATAGCTTCCTGCTTCTGGAAGCGAAGACAGTGGTATCTTTCACCTCCTACAGTTGGGGCTGAGAAGTTACACCTTAGCCTCCTTGAACTCCCTTATATGGCAGTGAAGGCTGTGGGTTCAGTCATCACAGAATTTTGGGGTGATGAGGCCCTTCCTTCACCTCTTCTCTGAGATCATGTTGAATACGTACAGTCATATGTACAGTCGCATGCATATATACACATGCTTATATGTGCACATATACATGCACACACAATGATCCGAATGTATACAAATAAACACACACTTACACACATCTATATACATTTTCCAATATGATTTTATTATGTTTAAATAGTGTCCTTCTAGTCCTAGTTTTTTGAGGAGTTATATCATGAAAAGACAGGAAGTGTTTTGAATTTTCCTTCACGAATTGAAAGGATCCTGTGTTTTTGTCCTTTATTCTGTTCATGTGATGTGTTACGTTGATTTATTTTTATATACTGATCCATCCTCACATTCCAGGAATAAAATCTACTTGGTTATCTATGTGGCTCACTTTCCTAGCACTGAGATATATACAAATTAAAGGAGGAGAGCTTTGTTTTGGCTCATGGTTTAGTCCACATTGGGCTGGAAAGGAGGAATGGCCTGGAAGAGGGGCCTCGCAGAGGAAATCTGCTCCTGTCATGGTGGCCGGGAAGAACAGAAGGAAAGGTGCACCTCACCCAGCTCTTTTGACCCGACCCCACCTCCTAACAGAAAGCTAGTGGTGTCACCTCCATGGTTCAGTCACTTCTCAACATGTGAGGCCTCTGTAGGCCATCCTAGATCTAAACCATAACCGTCATGGTACCTGATTCTTCCAGTGCGCTAATTCATTTTGCTACTATTTTGTTGTTGGCTAATACTGCATCAATACTAATCAGATGTATTTGTCTGCAGTTTTCTTGTAGTATTTTTTTCTACCTTTTAGGTGAGATAGTTTGGGTCCTGTAAGTTTGAAAGTATTTCCTGTCTTCAATTTTTTGGGAGACATTCAGGAAAATCGGTAATTTTTCTTTTGATATTAGAAACTTCTCTAGTGGAGCCATTGTATTATATGAATGTAATAAAGTCCTCATACTTTTGACTTTGAAGATATTTTAAAGACATAATAATTACAATGAGATATCTCACACTTGATTAGAATGGTCATTTCAAAAAGTCAGCAAACACAAAATGTTGACAAGTATGTGAACAATCGGAACATTTGTACACTGTTGGTAGAAGTATAGAATGGTGTGACTGCTACAGAAAACAGCATGAGTTTCCTTGGATCTTTAAAAATAGAATTACCATAGGATCCAGCCAGCCAAAGGAATTTCAAGCAAGATCATGAGGAGATGTTCATTACGGCCTGGTTCAGAGTTGGAAGTGATCCAAATCAATCAAAAGATGAATAAATAAAATGTGGCACTTATAGAAAAATGGAATGGTATTCAATTTTTAAAATTATATTCAACTTTAAAAAACAAGGAAATTCTGTCACTTGCTCCAATGTGATTGAAACTTGTAGGTGTTGTACTAAGTGACATGAAGGAGGCACAAGAAGACAAATGTCATATGATTACATGTGTATAAGATACCTACAGTAGTTGCCAGGGCCTGAGGGAAGGGAGAAACTAGGAGTTAATGTTCAGTTGCTATTGTGTGAAAGTTGAAAAAGTCCAGGAGGTTGGTTGTACAATATGCACACAGTGAATGCTAGTGAACCATGCGCTTAAAAGTGGTTAAGATGTAAATTTTATATGTGATTCTTTTTTAAAAAATTTTATTTTAAAAGGGGGTAAAATTAAACACAACAAAACAGAACAGAACGGGACATAAGAAAGCATACATTTCAAAGCTAGACAACCAGAGATCTTCACTATCTGTCATATTGTCTCTTTTTTGTTCACATTCAAACACTTTATATCTGAATCTTACTGATTTGTCATTATTTGTGACATATAAAGAATAAATAGGAAAGTTGGAAAAGTGACATGAAGCATGATCTGCAATGGACAAACAAGAGGAAGTAAAAATCATAACAAACCTTTTCTGGTGTTCTTTTGGGTTATTAAAAATGTAAAATTTCAATTATTCATTTTAGAAAATATACTGACATAAAATGGTTGATTTAGAGTTGTATTTACCACTACAATATCAGTTCAACTAGTATGAAACTATACAATATTTAGGTTAAAAGTTTTTTGGTTAGGCCATGAAATCTTTTTTTTCTACTTGATAACTTACATACTGTCATCTTGGAAATAGTTGTTCAGGTTACAAAGTTAAAACATACACATTCAATCAATGAGACTGTCAACAGTTCTGCTCCATGATATAACACAAATACAGTAATATGGTCATTCATCTTACACACTTAAACATACATGCAATTATATCCTTTAGAGCACTTTCTTTTCCTCTCTTATTTACAGTAGCCATTACATATTTTGGGTTTTATTACTCCTACAGTTCTTATTATTTTTTTCACTAGAGACACAAAGTGATATTTATAAATATGATTCTTACTTATTTCACTAATGAGGATAGTCTCAAGTTGTCCCCATTGCCCTATGAAGGCCTCAAGATCATCCTTTTTTATAGCTGAGTAATATTCCATTGTATAAAAATACCACATCTTTTTCATCCACTCTGCAGTTGATGGGCATCTTGGTTGTTTCCAAGTTTTAGCTATTACAAATTGTGCTGCTATGAACATGGGTGCACATATATCACTGTGATATGAACTTCTCAGTTTCTCTGGGAAAATACCCAGGAGGGGAATAGCTGGGTTGAATGGAGCTTCTACTCCTAGTCTTCTGAGAATTCTCCATACTGATTTCCATAGTGGTTGCACCAGTCTACACTCCCACCAACAGAGGAGCAATGTTCCTTTTTCCCCACAACCTTGCCAACATTTGTTTTCAGTTGATTTCTTGATGGCAGCTATTCTTTCAGGGGTGAGATGAAATCTCAATGTTGTTTTAATTTGCATTTCTCGAATGACGAGTGATGGTGAACATTTCTTCATGTATTTATTTGCCATTTGTATATCTTCATCTGAGAACTGAGTGTTCATCTCAGATGCCCATTTTTGGAAAGGGTCTTTGAATTTGGGCAGCTTGATGTTTTTCAATTCTTTATATGTTCTTGATATAAATCCTTTGTCTGAGGGTTTGCCTGCTAAAACTCTTTCCCATTCTGTGGGTTTTCTTTTCACTCTGCTGGTGATCTCCTTTGAGGTGCAGAAACTTTTCAATAGTATGCAATCCCAGTTGTTTATTCTCTGAAGCATTTCCCGTGCAGTTTGCGTTTTGTTCATGAATTCTCTGCCTAACCCTATGTCTCCAAGATTTCTACCTACCTTATCTTCCAGTAGATTTAGTGTTTCTGTTTTAATGTTTAGGTCTTTGATCAATTTAGACTTTAGTTTTGTGCATGGTGATAAGCATGGATCTAGTTTCAGCCTTCTGCATGTGGAGAGCCAGTTCTTCCAACACCATTTATTAAAGAGGCTATCCTTCCTCCAGTGAACATATTTAACCCCTTTGTGAAATATCAGGTGCCTGAGTGTCTTTGTACTTATACTTGCATATTCTAATCTGTTCCATTGGTCCTCAGGTCTATTTCTTTGCCAGTACCATGCTGATTTTATCACTGTGGCTTTGTAGTACAGTTTCAAGTCAGGAATTGAGATGCCTCCTGCCTTGTTTTTATTGCCCAGAATTGCCTTTGCTATTCTAGGTTTCTTCTGTTTCCAAATGAATTTTAGGAGTGTTTTCTCTAGATCTGTGAGGTATGTTGATGGTATTTTGATTGGGATTGAATTAAATCTGTATAACAGTTTTGGGAGTATGGCCATTTTCACAGTGTTGGTTCTTCCTAGCCAAGAGCAAGGAATATCCTTCCATTTTCTAATATCCTCTTCAATCTCCTTTTTTAGTGTAGTATAATTTTCAGCATATAGGTCTTTTAAATTCTTAGTTAGGTTGATTCATAAGTATTTCATTTTTTTAGATGTTATTGTGAGAAATATTTCCATAATTTCTCTCTCAGTGAGTTTCTTGTTTGTGTACAAGAATGCTATTGATTTTTGCACGTTGACTTTGTAGACAGCTACACTACTGAATTTGTTTATTACCTCTAGCAGTCTTTTAATGGAGTTTTTTGGGTCTTCTATATAGAGTATCATGTCATCTGCGAATAGTGATAATTTAACTTCTTCCTTTCCTATCTTTATCCCTTTTATTTCTCTCTCTTGTCTGATTGCCCTGGCTAGTGTTTCCAGAACTATATTGAAAAGGAGTGGTGATAGTGGACATCCTTGTCTTGTTCCTGATTTTAAAGTGAAAGTTTTTAGCTTTTGTCCATTTCGTATAATATTGGCTGTTGGTTTGTCATAGATGGCCTTTATAAGGTTGAGGTAGACACTGTGTATTCTGAGTTTCTGAAGGGTTTTTATCATGAACATGTGTTGGACCTTATCAAAAGCTTTTTCTGCATCTATTGAGATGACCATGTGGTTTCCATTTTTGGCTCTGTTGATATGGTGTATCACATTTATTGATTTGTGTATGTTAAACCATCCCTGCATTCCTGGAATGAACCCCACTTGGTCATGATGTATAATCTTCTTGATGATTTGCTGCATTCTATTTGCCAGTATTTTATTGAGAATCTTTGCATCAATGTTCATTAGTGAGATTGGCCTATAGTTCTCCATTTTGGTTGGGTCTTTCTCTGGTTTTGGTATGAGAATTATGCTTGCCTCTAGAAATGATTTAGGGAGGACTGCTTTCTTTTTGATTTAATTAAAAAGTTTAAGGAATATTGGCATCAAATCTTCTCTAAATTTCTTGTAGAATTCAGCTGTGAATCCATCAGCACCTGGTATTTTCTTTGTTGGTAAGTTTTTTATTACGTTTTCAATTTCAATAGCTGATATTGGGTTACTCAAAATTGCTATATCTTCTTGGTTGAGCTTTGGTAGTTCATATGTTTCTAGAAATCTATCCATTTCCTCTGTGTTTTCCTCTCTATGTGGGTAGAGATTCTTAAAGTAGGTATTCATGATCTTTTGAATTTCCATGGGATCTGTAGTAATTTCTCCCTTTTCAGTCCTTATTGCGTGAATTTGGGTTTTTTCTTTCTTTTTTTTATAAGGTTAGCTAGAGGTTTGTCAATTTTGTTTATTCTCTCAAAAAACCAGCTTTTTGATTCATTAATTCTTTGTATTTTTTTTTAGTTTTGATTGCATTGATTTTTGCTCTGGTCTTTACTATTTCCTCTCTTCTATGAACTTTGGGTTTAATTTGCTCTTCTTTTTCTAGTAACTTCAGATGGAGCATTAGGTTGTTTATTTGTGCTCAATCTATTTTCTTGATATGACTATTTATTGCTATATATTTCCCTCTTAAGACTGCTTTCATTGCATCCCACAGATTTCAATAGGTTGTTTCCGCATTTTCATTAAATTATAGGTACTGCTTTATTTTTTCCTTAATTTCATCTCTAGCCCACTGGTTGTTCAAAAGGTTGTTGTTTAATTTCCATGTACACACGCAAGTTTTGCAATTTCTTTTGCCATTAATTTCCAATTTCAGTGCACTATGGTCAGATAGTATGCATGGGATAATTTCAACATCCTTGCTTTTACTTAAGAATGTTTTATGGGATAATATATGGTCTATTTTTGAGAATGTGCCATGTGCAGCTGAGAAGAATGTGTATTCTGTTGTGGTTGGGTGGAACACTCTGTAAACATCTACTAAGTCCAGTTGCTCACAAGTATGATTCAGTTCTATTACTTCTTTGCTGTCTTTTGTTCTAGTTGATCTATCTCTTTGTGACAATGGGCTGTTAAGGTCCCCTGTAATAATTATGTTCTTGTGTATTTGGTTTTTCATATCCTTTAGTATCTGTGTTATATAGTTGGGTGCATATATATTTATAATTGTTAGTTCTTCCTCTTGAATTTTTCTGCCTACAAGTATGTGGTGACCTTCTTTGTCTCTTTTAATCATTTTAGGTTTGAAATTCACATTGTCTGCAAATAGAATAGTTACCCCTGCTTTTTTCTGGGTTCCTGTTGTATGGAATACTGTTTTCCATCTTTTTACTTTTAGTCTATGAGTTTCCTTTTGGGTCAGATGTGTTTCTTGTACACAGCATATTGTGGGATCATGTTTCTTGATCCATTCTGCCAACCTATTTCTTTTGATAGTTGAACTGAGGCCATTTACATTTATGGATATTGCTGATATATACTGGCTCAAGTTTGTCATATTATGTTCCAATAGTTTGCTTTCTGCTTTTCCCCCTTATTTAATTGCTTGTTCTACCTGGTGTTTTCTTTCTGCTGTTCTGGGGGTTCTGGTCATTTTTATCTCTGTCCAGTATGTCTTTCAACACTCTTTCTAGGGTTGGTTTGGTGGACGTAAATTTCTTCAGTTGTTCTTTGTCATGGAAGTATCTTATTTCTCCATTAAATTTGAATGAAAGTTTTGCTGGGTACATCAGTCTGGGTTGGAAGCTGTTTTCTTTCAGGGCTTGAAATATCTCATTCCAATCACATCTTGACTTGAGGGTTTGTGCTGAACAGTCTGCTATGATTCTAATGGGCTTTCCTTGATAGGTGACTTGTGCTTTTTCTCTAACAGCTTTTAGTATTCTGTTTTTATGTTGTGTGTCTGAGATCTTAACTATTATGTGTCTGGGTGTAGATTTATGTTGGTTGTGACTGTTTGGTGTTCTGTATGCCTCACTTATCTGCATATCAGATTTTTTCCCCCATGTTTGGAAAGTTTTCTCCTATTATTTCTGTGAATATTTTACATATGTCATTTGTATTGACTCCAGCATCTTCACTAATGCCTATTAATCTTATATTGTTGCTCTTGGCATCATCTTGAAGCTTCTGGATTGTCATTTCATGCTGCTTTGTTATTTTAAAAGTTCTATCCTTTCATGATCACTAATTGCAATCCTGTCCTCAAGGTCTGAGATCCTATCCTCAACTTTGTTTAAACGGTTTTGCATGCTTTGGATAGAATTTCTTGTTTCTTAGATGTCTCTTTCAGTTTGTTTCATGAATTCTGCTTGTCTTCTACATTGTTCATTCAAGGTTTCAATCAGTTTCCCATGTTCCTGTACTTTTTTCTCTATTTCTTCTTTAGCTGTGCTCAGCAACTCCTTTACTAAGGTTGTTACTTCTATCTTTACCTGGGAGATTACTTCTAATTTGATTTCCTCTATGGCCTTGAGGAGTTGTTTTTTAATTTCATTCACTATATTTTCAGAGATTCCCAGTGTGTTACTTTTGGGGTCCTCTATTTCAGTGTCTCCTGTATTTGCACCTGTTGCACTGGATGTTTGAGGTTGCCTTCTGCCTTTTCTTTTTGCCATTTTCCTCTTTCGAGTTAGTGTTTGGTTCTTCAGACCCGTTAGTATGAACTGTTGGTAGTGTGTATCTTGGTGTCCTACTGTAGGGTGGATGTTTGTCCAGTTGCTGGGTCCCACAGTGAATAGGTGGGCCAGTCACCGGGTTCCCTGCTGCAGGTCCTGTTGAGTGAGTCCTGTATTCTTCCTGGGCTGACAAGCCTAGTAGTATTGATGCATGTCAGCTTTTAGTTCCTGCTAGTACTTTATCTTTGGGTTATTCCAGGTCATCAAATCTCCCTGTCTATAGTGTTTGTATTGGCTGAGGCCCTACTGTGTCCCTCTTGTGTGCCTGTGTGTCTCATAAGCCCTTTTGATTTTCTTCAAGTTGGGGGAGTCTTTTTCGACACACTCCTCACTCTGCCTGATGTTTTCTGTGTGTAGGAAGGGGTCACCCTCACTCTTGTCAGACTTACCAAGGTCTTGCAGTTTGTTGGAGGGAGCTTTACTACTGGCCCTATTTAGCTACTGTACACATCTATTTTAGGGGCATACTCACCGCACTGACTGGAGCCAGATCTTGTTATGGTGTGACAGTCACTTAATCTCCCTTCAAGGTAGCACAGATAGTCCGCTGTAGACCAATGTTCCTCTGGGCGCAGGGTTCCAAGTTTTCCTGGTGCATGCTGGGATTCTGCAGCCACCTCTGCCTGAGTGCGCGCAGTCAGCGTCCAGGCTGGGTTCTCAGCGAGCCAGCTGTCTGGGGTTCACCGAGCAGTCTGGCTAGGCCTGCCCCATCCCTCTGGCATGTCTTGCAGTGTTTTCAGGTGCGGGGTGTGGTCTTACTGCCTGGGCACCAAGTTTGGCATAGTCCCGTGCACATTGGAGATCCGCCTGCGGTTGGAGCTTGCGCAGCCACGGCCCAGGGTAGGTTCGCGGCGAAACAGCTGCCTGGGGTTGGCCGAGCAGTCTGGCTAGGCCCACCCTTGTCTCTTGTTTTCTTCTAAATGGTTGTCCTTATCTTTGCATATGGAGAGCTCATACTAAATAACATAGCCAATCTTTTCACAAGATGTGTAGTTTACTGGCTCCCACTTGCTAAGCAGGGAGGAGAGGGAAAGGGGACACAGGGCGGGGGACAGGATGACATGAGCTGTCTGATTCTCAGCCCACATGCTGGCAGGATCACAGCCGCCCGCCAGAGAGGGGTGGAGCTCCTTGTTCTCCTGGCACCCCGAGACAGCTGCACAGTACAGGTCCTGATGTACCAGGGTCTCTCTCCTGCGGGCTGCTGAAAGTCTGCCACACTCTCAGCCACCCCCCAGAGAGGGGAGGAGTTCCTTGTTCTCCCGGCACCCCAAGTCAACCACACCATGCAGGTCCCGAGGTGCCAGGGTCTCTCCCCTGCAGGCCCCTTGAAGTCCACTATACTTACTTGCTATTTCTTTCTGATGAATTGACCATTCCATTTCCAAAGTTCTGAAATGGCTAACAGACCACAGAAAGAATTCTCTTTAGGGTCCTGTTTGAAACCAGCAGCTACAAGTAATCTGCTGGCCTTGCTTCAGGGCCACTATATGTGATTCTTTAATCACAAGTAGATATAAGATATAAATAAAATAACTAAACCTTTCCTCCTTTAACTTTGGGTGTTGGGATTTTGTCTCTGCAACGAGAGAAAAGTGACTAAGACATCTACCTACAGTTGCAGTGTCTAATATCCAAAAGGAATGTAAATATGCAACAGACAATTTTCCCCTTTGACTTTTTTAAACTTTAAAATGCATTTTTTATTTTGAATAGAGTAAAACCAAATGCAATAAAACAGAATAGAGCCGATCAAAATGAAACAATGAAGGCAATACAGGGCTTCAAAACAAGATAATAGGAAATCAATAATGGCTATCATAATATATTTTATCTTTGAAATAGCTGTCCAAGCCATCAAATATAATAAAATCAAACAAAACAAAACAGAATAAAACCAAACTAAACAGAACAATGAAAACAATATGGGTTTCAAAACAGGATACTAGATTAACAATGGCCGTGGGGCCAGGGATTTAGCTCAGTGGCCTGACTGGCAAGTGTGACGTTGAGTTCTATCCCCGGTACCAAAACAAAACATTGGCCACTGCTTCCCTTTTTAGACATTTTCTACCCTTTCACTTTCACAATATGTACTGTGCATTTTGGATTCTCCTAACTCCTTTAGTTGTTTATACTAGGGAAACAGTATGACGTTCACCCATGTGACTCTGAGCCATTTCATTCACAAGCAAGATCTCAAGCTGTATCCATTTACCTACAAGAGCCTCGAGGTTATCCTTCTTCATAGCTTTCCATTGTATAAAAATGCCATGTCTTTCTTATCCATTCTGCAGGTGATGGGCAAGCTACCCCTACCTTTTTCTGGTTCCCAGTCACATAGAGCATTGTTCTCTCTCCTTTGACTTTCAGTCTATGAATCCTCTTTTGAGTTAACTGTTTTTCTTGTATGAAGTATATGGATGGATCCTGTCTCCTGATCCACTCTGCCTGGGTTTCTTTTTATTGGCGAATTGAAGTCATCTACATTGATGGTTATGGCCAACATGCACTGGCTTGTATCTGTCATGCTGTCTTTCCCTTCCACTGTTAAGTGGTTACCAATTTTCAGTAGAAATGAAAGTTCCTAAGATCTTTGATGACCTTAGATAACCATCACTCTTAGTTTTCTATCAATCTGTAGTATAGGGTGTCCAGTTGATAGGGTACCTACTTGAATGTACATTATGTCCTCATTGATTTTATCCCCCACATTCTGTCTTCTTTAGGCCTTCTGCACCCATCACCCACCAATTATAACAAATAAAAATATCTCCTGAAATTATCACTGCCCTCTGGTAGCAAAATTTCTCCTGGCTGAGCACTACTGGTATAAATTAATGCCTACCTTCTAAGATCTTTTCCAAAGTGCTTTTCACATCCATTTCCCAAGCCATTGCTTCCACCTTTCTTCCTGCCTAGATCACTCTCCATTTTCTCTACCTGTGCAAACTTCCGGGAGGTGAGCTGGGGCACCCACAGAAGCCAATACAGGTTACAAGCTTGGTCAACACAGTGAATAGAACAGTTAGGATCACCTCTCCTCTGCTTCGTCTTTTTGACAGCATAATGAGAATTCTTGAGCATTATTTTCTGTTACCAGATCTGTGAAGTTTGCAGGTGACTGGCCTCATCTTGCTTTCCTGAGTCCAGCAGTGTGACATCCTGCCTTTAGTCATTCTGAAATGCTTGTAGGGCAGCCACTGAGAGCTTGCCAAATCCACGGCATCTTCTCTCTCCATATTCACCATGGCCCACTCTCCAGCCCTCCTTATCAAACCTACGTACAAGTCAATGCCTCAGGGCCAGGTGTTTTAACTTAACTCACTGCTCAACTGTCCATAATTTCCTCTACAGAGTAGAAACTAAACACTTTTCAAATCATAAAAAAGAAACATGTGATACAGCACCATTGTGTTAGGCTGAATCAGAGCCTGTGTCATCTGCAGTTCAGACTTCACATCCTCTCCCTGGATCCTCAGCCACTCCGTGGGCACACTGGCTGCAGGTGGTGATGACCTTAGACACGTTACTGTGGGTCAGTGTTTTAACCCCACGGTCTGTGCACTGTAGGCTCACGATCTTGGTCGTGATGAGCAGATGTTTTTCTTATGTGGGAAATGGGAGCATTGTTTAGGTTCTTCATGATTGATAAGGGCTTTGAATTTAGAATTTTCACCAAGAGAGTCTAAAGTGTATTTCTCAGAAAATATCAATAAAATTAATTCAGTGCAGTTTTCTATACTGGTAACATCTTTCCAAGTGTTAGGAAGGGGAAGCTTCAGGCCTTCAAGGGCTTTGCATCCATAATTTCAGCAACGCTATTGCTGGTTTCTTGTTAAGAGCTTTACAAAGCACACATGAAGGACCAGGAAGTAGCCTGCTAGGAACAGTTGAGAAAATTCTAAATGGAAACAAGGACTTTGAACAAAGAAAAATTCATGGAACTAAAAGGAAGAGAATAGTGTTTGCAGGATTGCATAAGGGACAAAGCTCTCAAAAGTGAATTTTTATACATCTCTAGGCACTTATTTTTACATTTTTAGATTTAATATGACACAAAGAGGATTAAATATCTTTTAAAAAGGGACCTATCAGACTAAAGTGCTTATCTAGTATGCACGAAGTCTGGTTTTAATTCCCAGCACTACGAAAAATAAAAATGAATTCAGAATAAAAATATCCTTTAAAAATATTTGCACTTAGAAAATGGTGGAATATAAATGACTCCAGGGTTGAAGAGTTGGGCTTTCTTGGTTGCTCAGGGCACTGGGAGAGTGAGTGCTATATTTAGAAAGTCCTTTATTCACTGCTCTGTTTGAAACAAATTTTATGTGTCAAGTAATTACTATGAACAATCTGAGAATTTTTATCATGAAACAGTGGGATGGAGCAAACTAGTGATAGAGAAGCATAGCAAATTTCAGGTCTTTTTCTGTTTTATATTTTGATAAATTTTTCTCACCAATCAGCCCTTTCCTTTAAAAAGTCTTACCCACCTGATGTTCCCACCCAGTAGCATCAGGAGTGCATCTTTTGCTTACTTTTTTTAAAAAGGTATTTTTACTAAATTATGTGAATAATGCTGAGGGGAAAGTTACATCCATTTTGTTTTTTAAAATTTCACAAATGAGACCTTATCAAAACTATGGGCCAAATATTAATGTGTGCATATATATACATACACACATGTGCAAATAATATATATGAATGGATATATACATATAATATATACATATACATATGTTGGGCCAGGCTTTAATGTTCAAAATTCACTGCTACAGAGCTAGAAATTATGATGCTGATAAACTATCTGTGTTCCTTGTTTTATTGAATAACAGAGCAAAATTGGTTTCAGGAAATAAAAGCAATACAAATAGATAACTGTTATTATACAGTCCTTTATTTTGGGGGCAATGTTCATTGCTGCTAAGATTATGAAAGTGTATCCTATTGCCAAGCAAAGCTGACGAAACGTCAATCTATCTAAAAGGCTGGGGGAATGCACTCATAAAATATAATTCTTCTGCCTAACATAAACTATTAAAGATGTTAAATGTGAAATATTTCACTTCAAATTCTAGCTTGTTAAAGTCAATCTCTTCTGTTTAAGGGTGTATGTGATGGTTCCTCTCTGCCAAGATTGGTCATGCGAAGCTATCTGCCCCAGAAAGCTATCTCTTGCTGCTCATTCTTTGGGTACCGGTCTCTATGTGAGGATAATTTGCTTACATTGCCCTTTGTGTTTTAGCTTGATTTTAGATGCTATTAAGACTATTCAATCATTGCAGTTAAGAACTTTATAGTTGTAAAATGGAAAATATAATGAGATATATGTTTTGCTTGATATTTTGATTTCTTGAAAAAGCAAAAAATGAACATCTTAACTTTTTGGGAAAACAATCATTCATATAGTACTGTTGCTAATGTAAGACCTTTTACCTGCATAGAGAACAGTCTGGAAATAAACAATACATTTCTGATAATCTTGTGTCAGTTGAAGTGATAATAGAAATTGGATGTCTATGAATTTCCCATTTAGGGACTGAGGATTTAGCTCAGTGGCTCAAGCACTTGCCTGGTAAGCACCAGGTCATGAATTCAATTCCTGGTGCCCTAAAAAAACCAAAAAACCAAAAAAACCCTATGAATTTCCCCCTAAGCATGATAAAGATACCAAAATATTTGGCTACAGGACCATCATAATTTGTAAAAGTTTCAAATTGAAAATACCTAAATACCTATCAGTGTGGGACTGGAATATTGAATTCCAAGCATAATACTGTGAATGCTGATGATATAGAATGACCTCTTCTGTTTAGGTGTCCCAAAGATTGAAGGCAAAATGAAAGATACAGAGTCCCTTATATTATAAAATGATGTTTCATTATTGGAACTTGCGAGAGAGTTTGTAAATAGCTTTGTGACTGTCTTTTAACTCAAGGTCCTTTCGAAGTTATAAAACAATTACCCTGAAAGGTTGGATAGACAGGGTTCTCAGGGGCGTGTTGTTGGGGGTGGCGGGATATTTCCCCTTCCACTTCTTATGCTGATGGAGGGGGCCTGAAAGAGACCAATGTGGCAAAATCATGAGCTCCCTAGAGTCTGAGGGATCATGTAGAGGGAGCCTTTGATCCTTGCCGTGAAGATCTAAGGTACAAGACAAAGAGATACGGAAATAAGACAGCTATGGTTTGGTCTAGGGAGATTGTTTCAGGAATTGTATCCAACGGGTTGTAGTTTACCTATAAACTTGACTCTCTCAAGCTCTTACTTGTAGATAAAGAATACTGTTTGGGGTGAATGTGCTTACAAGACCTTGGATTGTGACAGTTGCCAGTTGTGGGAATTCTGCTGATTTGCTGGCTTGTCTTAGCAGACTTACTGCCTGCTGGTAACCAACCCCCTTGCAGGAGTCCCATGGATAGCCCAGTGTGTGAATAGACTCTCAGCACTAATCTCACTCACTGAAAGCAATGTATGTAACTAGCAAGGCTGATAAAAAATTATTCAAAATGATTCATGAGTTACATCATTTAAACCATTGTTCTCATTTTTCCCTCTAAAAATTCAAGTTTCCTCCCCTTGACAGGACACTTGCTTGGTTCCTAAGTGAACCGGGGTCTCCTTTCAGGCAAATCTGTTTTTTACCTAAATAACTGTCTTCACCGTTAGCCTAAGTTTCTTTATTCATTTTTTGGTTTGGAGAGAGGAACTAGGGTAAGGAGAGAAGGATGTGGTGGTGAAGGCCTACATTCTCCCCAGTTTGTGAGGAGTACCCCATGAAGCACTTGCGTCTGAAAGATGACTCAGGGGGGACTAGGCTGAGGGAACCCAGACAAAGTTGGGACCCAGATACAGTAGTGATCAGAAGGGACAGGTCCTCAAAGCAGCACCTGTCACACATCAGAGCAGACATATGTTTTAGGACATAGTTTGGGTGCATAAAATGGGGATTGCCATGGATTCCCCCAATTCAGACCCTCAATTCAGAAATCATTCAGAGAAATAGCTACTTTTGAACACTGTGTAACATCAAATTGAAGAAAGCCCCTTTTCTCCCTCATCTCTCTTTCATGCCTTTCTTTCTCCATATAAACAAGACTCAGTGAGCTCTTTCCAGCCTGATCAGGCCTGAGGTGAGGAAGAGATGACAAGAATTTGGACGTATCAGTTGTTGAAGCAATGCCATTGTGACCAGGGCTGATACCCAGCTGACATGTGGTGTGGTTGATTGCACTGGTTATTAAACCATTAAAATACTTCAACACTGGTTGATAAGTAACCCCAACCCCAGCCCTTTGAGTGCCTCTCTGTGCCTGGAATCCCTTTGGGGCACTACTGGCTGCCCTGTCCCCCTCCCCCAACCTCTATCTAAGGAGGGGACTGCTCCTAGATGTGAGGCTGTATACACGGTGCCCTTGATTTCATAGCCAGGTTCGCTTGGGCTGGTTTGATGTGATCTTCATAGGAACAGTGGCCTCCACGACTGTTTTGAATGTTGCCCAAGATGCCTGGGCTGGGCTGAGTTTCATACAAAGGACTCTCCAAGGCACCTATGTCAGGATATGTGTGAGAATCAAGATATGCTGTTTTTAATCTATTTTTGATGTCACTTTACAAATGTTAATGATATATTAAGTTAAAAGGGTGAGGCACAAATCCATGCCCAGTATGTACTGGTTTTTGTAAAATAATCTGTGTATGGAAGCATAAAATAGAGGTTTAAACACTTGGATAGCTGGTCATGACCATTTCTAGCTGCCAATGCCAATTTTAAGAACAAATTTACCTTAATATTAGAAAATTAGTATTTTCTAAGTACCATGTGAAATATTACAGTGTGAATAATTGGGGATTGATCCCAGGACCTTTGCACTGAGCTACAACCCCATCCCTTCTATGTTTTTTATTCTGAGATAGGGTCTTACTATATTACTGAGTCACCCAGGCTGGGCTTAAACTTGTAAACCTCCTGCCTCAGCCTCCCAGAGTTCTAGAATTGCCAGGGGTAAAATCACTATGCCTAGCTTATTATAGCACTGTTGAATGACAGTGATAAAATAAAATATGAAGTTAAATGAGATATTTGTATTTTTCCTCTAAAGGAAATTTTTTAGTTTTAGTTTTCTGAGGCCTCTCCATATTATTTTTCATATGTCTGTACTAATTCACCTCTCCAAGAATGTCTGGGTTCCCTCTTCTGTGTTCTCTATGACATTCATTGTCTTTTATCTTTTTCAAAAAGGTCATTCTAACAGGTGTGAGATGATATCTTATTGTGGTTTTATTTTCTCATGTACCTATTTGGCCTGGAGTGGATATTGTGAAAAATATCAAATATACTCTAGAGCCTACAACATTAACACATATTAATTATCATTTCAAATATTATTATTATTATTTTCTTACCACTGGTGCTACTATAACTAATTATTCTTTCTATCATTTCCTAATGGTCAGGCTATCAGCCCTAGATCTGTGCCTTCTATGTCAGAGGGTATTGGAGGCACTCTGATCTGATTTATCAGGGTTATTTTTGTCTCTCTGGTATCTACAGTTATTTCATAGTATGATTTTGGGAACTGCACTGCCAGGTCCATCTCGTGGCCACCAGTGTCTGGGTGACGCTACTGGCTTGCTTTTAGCTTAGTACTATTTCTAACGGGTCAAGTTTCTCCTGTCATCTCACATTTCATGACATGTTTTTATAAGATCCGAGTCTGTCTTCCATCTTGAAAGTCAGAATCTGATTAGTTTTAGTGATGATTTTTTTCAAGAAACACATTATGCTGTGTTTTACTAACAGGAGGACTTGAGATAGGTGACTTTTTCTGATCAGTGCTGAAATATAGTTTAGTGAGAGTCACTAAAATTGAACAGAGCAATTGGGAAAACCACACAAAATACAGAACACAACAGTGAGTTAGAGACCTGGGAGAAGGGCATTTGAGAAAGCCAAATTTTTCTAGTGACAACTTTTTCCCCAAATGCCTTGTATGGTGTTACTTGAGTGTTAGGAAGAGAGACTCTCTTAGACAGAGTACAGTAAATTGCACCCTAGAAGGGTGACTGGCTCTCTGGTGACTGGGAAGGCAGTTGGTGCCACTGGGCCTCAAGTGGCAGTAAAATCAGCAAACTGAAATCTGCTCAGATTCCTCCACTCTGCCCTCCAGGGGCTCACGGTGCAGAATGGTCCTCTGCAGAACGGGGTCTTGGTCGCCCGGATCAGGTCATGAGTCCTGGAGTTCAAGCACATAGATTTTGAGGCTCTGCATCTTGTGGACCAAGTCCTTCTTACTCGGGGACGTGGCAACAGGGTCTCTGACAGTGGCTGGTCACACTGGAAAGTTGTTCACTAAGCCATTTGGTATTTCCAGCCTGCTTGCTTGTTTGTTTCATGTTGTCATATTTAAAACTTCTACACTGCATAATAAACACCCCAGGGAGTGTTTTGAAAACAAGGTAGGCGTACTTTCCACTTTTACTTTCTTTTTCTCTTTTGTTTTGGCTTGGAAACTAATCAACTCCCTTCTATAAATGTCGATAAGTAGTTTTTGCTTCTGTGTTTAACTGAGAAGGATGTTCTTTCTTTTGAAAAAATGTCATGAATTTAGAGCATGAATTTTTACAACAAAACTGCTTGCTGAGGTCATTTGTCTTCCTTGTCACGCTCTGCCCTGGCACCAGTGGGGTAAACACGACTACAGTGCTCACAGTGTTAGCCTTAGTTAGGCATGTGATTCTCTTAAGCCAAGTGTTTTACGTGAAGCTTATGCTTTCTTGGAAAATTTGGGAAATATTCCTAAAAGCTGACTTTTGGGGCTAGATATGTAATGTTTGTGAACTTCAGCTGATGTGATTACAGTCCAAATGGCCCTCACTTGATCAGTGTTGGTATTTTGCTTCATTTTTAAGATTTGCATAAAGCTTATTACCATTATTCAAGACTTCTTTTCAACTAACCTCACGTTTTCTCATTTTTTACATGGATTTGAGAAGGCGCTGTCCTCATTTTTTTCTCTGCAGGCCATGCTGTGGTCAGTGTATCACCCACTGGCCCAGGGAGACTGGAGCCAGTCAGCTTCTTCAAGTCCTTTGGTCACTACAGGCTTAGCCATTTTGGGATGAGCCCACTTTTATCTCATGGGAAAGCTTCATAAACCTCACTCCCTTGTTTAATGCTTGGCAAGCATGGCTATGCCTTTCTATATTATTCCTGACTGGATACTCTAAACGGCTCTAATGCATCAGCTTTAAATGGATATTGAGTAAGAGACCTAAAGAGCAATCTGTGAAACTCAACAGAAACTGAAGTCTTTGATCCTATTTTTATAATAGCGTATTATTTATTTGAATGGATTGAGACTTTCCTGTATAAGAATTTCATCTCAACAATCTAGACCCATCGTTGTTCCTGTCTTGCAGAGTTTTCTTGCACAGTCAATGCCATTGAAGTCACTACTGTTCATTCTTAAAGTTATTCTATGTGCCTTTCAGAAAATCCAAGATTGCTGGCTGTATTTTGTGACTGAGTTTAATTTGCAAATAGAATGATAACATACTAACTAGGAAGTGCTATTTTCATACTGGTCATTCCTTTCTGTGGGCACTTTAGACAACTATAATATACCTGAATATACTATATATTTTTATGCAAAGAGAAAATCCCTTCACAATCTTGGTTATGTTTTAACTTCAAATTTTTTAAAGAGAAAGAACAAAATGAAAATAGAATGAGAGAAAGTTGGCTCAGTTATGACAGGCTATGAGATTTTTAATGATACTCAAATTAAGTTCAGTTTTGAAATTTAGTATATTTCAGAATAGACTGAGAAGATCTTGATTCATAATTCTCCACTAGTTTCTCATTTATGCTGCACTTGGCATTACTAATAATTTGTGCTAGCTTATTGATTTATGTATGGGTTATTTTCCCTGTGAAAAAGGACATCAATTTGAAAAATGACAGGCATGAATTAGGAACCATATTGCATCTGGGAACATTGAAAAACTCTCTGTCCAAAATAGGAATCAGTCCCATTTGTTTCTGTATTTTTAGCTTGGTACTCAGATCTATTCATCTACACAGATCTGAACTTTTTAGTTAGCCCTGTATTAATAATCTCTACTTAAAAAAGAGAAAAAAATTAAAAAAGAAGTAATCAAATCATAATCAAATTAATTGATTATGATTCTCATTTAGTTTTTGGAAGAGAAAGGAAAAAATTAAGTTATCTAGATCAATTCAAGTTCATTATGAAATACATCACCAAAAATTACATAAAAGCAGTAGCACAGTAGAACTAGAAGGGAATTAAAATTTCCCTCTGAATATTACCTTATCTGGGTATTAGATTTTATTTTATAGTAAATTTCTTAGGTAATCATAAAACCAATAACAAATATGCTAGTGCTTGCTTTGGCAGCACATATACTAAAACTGGAAAGAAACAAATATGCTAGATTCCTTTTACTGGGATCCACCAGATCTTGTCCAGAAAAAAAGGTTATATGAGACATATCAAGGCCTTAGTTAACTATACTCAGCAGGCTTTAAAAGGCACAGCAGCTGATCTCTCTCCTAAATAAAAAAAAGTAAAGTTAATGAGATAGGCCAATCTCCAAAATCGGATGGCATTAGACATTTTAATAGCAGCACAGGAGATACTTGTGAACTATAAAAATTAAATGTTTTGTACATTCCTGATCCTTTTGTTAATATCTCAGTAACTGTTCAAGATATTAGGCAACAAATTAATTACATGTCAGACTCTAAGACTCCCTGGACCTTATCCTTATTCTCCTTATGAAAAGCCATTAGTAGCTCCTCTTGGTAGAAGTCTTTGTTAATTATACTCCTAATTATCCTGTTGATTTTATTATTTTGCCCATGCATACTTAATTGTTTCTTTGGCTTTGTCTCCTCCAGACTTAAAGCCATATGCCTACCCAAGAAGAAAATGCCTGTTGTCTATTGAGGGCCTTTAGATAGACCTTCTGTAGAGTATTCCTGACTGCCCATCAACAGCCACAACCCCCCTTAGCCTAAAGAAGCCAGATTGGTCATCATCCATTACTCCCTCACAGCAGTTTGAGTTACTTCTTTAGAGAGAGGAATGTTATAGGTAGCTGAGTTAGATAGAAATGTTATAGGCAGTCAGACAGGGCTAAGCCCTAGAGGGAGCCAGTGCAGAGGACCACATATATTGTGACCTTGGAGTAGACAGACACTTCCTGCTGTGTGCCAGATCTCAAAACAAAAGACACACCCTAAGTATAAACATCAGGGATTGATATTCTAAATAGGTGTGGATCACCTTGAGGAAACCAGGAGTCGCCATCCTAACCCCTTACAGGAAGAGTCACTGCTCTTTAAGTATGACTCACTTCCCCATTTGATCCCGATTTAATCAATTTTACCTGAGTAATTACACTTGCAGTCTTATTGGTTGACCAAGCTCTGTCCCACCTCATGCCTACCTGTCTTGTGAGTTCCCATTTTTCCCCACCATGGACCTGCCTTACCTTGTGGTTTTGCTCTATAAAAATCCCTGGGAAAGGCAGGATCTTTGATAACTCACTTGAGACCCCTTCTATCTCTCTGTCAGACAGAAACTTTTTTCTCTCAAGAAATATATTTCACTCTTTAAAAAAATTGCCGAGGCCTATTTGTGTATATGGTGTGCTAAGGGCAATGAAATGGACTGGTAAGAGATCTTCCCTCAGAGCATTTGATATGAGGTACACCGAGTAACTGTAAATACTGGTGATTAATTTAGTAGAGAAGAAACAACATACTTGTGAAAAATAAAGTGAACTAATAATTTTTTTCTCTAGATTTGTGTTAGAATTCTATATTTCTAATCCCAAGACTCCACCCTTGAATACCCAGAGCCTGAATAGATTAAGATACCCATACTGTGTCATGTTGACTGGCACAGTTGACTTTGCAACAGGGAGATGACTTGGTGAGCCCAGTGTAATCACATGACTGAGAAGCAAAGAGTTGATTTTGGCTGGTAGGAGAATCAGTGTATATAAAAATGGAGGGGCTATGTGGAAGGAAAGCAGGTGACTTGAAAGAGGTAAGAGAGACATCCATTCACAGCCAGGAAGTAAATAGGACCTCAGTTGTCAAGAGGCAAAGAACTTCATTTTGTCATTAACAGGAATAAGTTTGGGCAAGACCTCGAGACTGTGCATGTTGGGCAGCTTCACATCATTATATCAAAATACCTGAGAGAAGAAAAGAGATCAGTGAATAGTTTTAGAAAAGCCAGTGTCCAGGTAACTCTACTGTAGGAACTTTATCTTTCGAATCAGGGTCTTGGCCATGAGGAAGGAAAATGACTTTCATATGCCCCGCAGACTGAATATATTTTTCAGGAAATGCTTTTATTTGCTCTTAGGTTTGAGTGCTCCTGTTCAATAATAATATGACGACCTCAAAATGATGCAACAATTTAGCTTTGACAAAAACAGGTATTAGTTATTTTGCCAAAAGTGAACTTTTTGACTCTTGCTCTTGGTTTATCCAATGAATAGATCAAATGCCTACAAATGTTACAGAAGACCCAGAGGACCTGGTTTCTCACATTTTGGAAGCTGGTTCTTTTACAGATAGAAAACATTAAAAATCTTGACGAAGCACTCTTGAGTAATATGAGGAGTAGAAGATCAACTTTGCCATAATAATTACTCTTTTTGTATTACAGTGGGAAAGTGAGGAATAATGAGAAGTTTCTCCTGCACCTGAATATTAAGTAATAGCAACCTCTTAATTTATCTTTTACTTCAGTGTCTTGTTCACATTCCTGCTCTTTCTCTTCTCTCACAGCACAGGCCCATTCTCTTCACTCGATGCCACATTCAAGGTCTTGGGTGGTTCTAATGGACCACCCAAGACCCTTTTTCCTTTCTTTTAAAATTTTACTGATTTTATTTTATTATTTTATTTAAAGAAAGAAAAAAAAATTTTTAAAAACAAAATAGAAAAAATGAGAAAAAAGTAGAGTACAGAATTCAAAAAAATTAACATCATAAAATCACTAGCTGATACATTACATATTGTCATCTTAACAATAATTGTTAAAGTTATAAAATCAAAGCATAAAAAGTGGCCAGACACTCAAATACTGACAGTACAAAACCCTTCCATTCAATGATCTAACAGAAATTTAGTACTATGGTCATCTATCTTACACACTATACATACCATTATATCCTTTAGAGCACTTTCCTTCCCTTTCACTTTTACAATATCTATTATACTTTTCAGATCCCATTATTCTGTCAGTTCTTATTATTTTTTACACTAGAGAGACAAGGTGATATTTAATAATGTGAGTCTTGTTTATTTCACTAATGAAGATATTCTCAATTTGCCTCCATTTATATATAAAGGCTTCAAGATCATCCTTTTTTATAGCTGAATAGAATTCCATTGTAAAAATACCACATTTTTTTCATCTGCTCTGTGGTTGATGGGCATTTTGGTTATTTCCAAGATTTATCTATCACAAACTGTGCTACTATGAACATGGGTGCACATATACAGCTGTGATATGACCTTTTCAATTTTTCTGGGAAAATACCCAGGAGGGTGATAGCTGGATTGAATGGAACTTCCAATCCTAGTTTTTTGAGGAATCTTCATACTGATTTCCACAGTGGTTGCACCAGTCTGCACTCCCACCAACAGTGGAGAAGGGTTCCCTTTTCCCCACATCCTCACTAACATTTGTTATCAGTTGTTTTCCTGATGGCAGCCATTCTTTCCTGGTGAGATGAAATCTCAATGCTGTTTTAATTTGCATTTCTCAAATGACCAGTGATGGTGAGCATTTCTTCATATATTTATGTGCCATTTGTATATCTTCATCTGACATTTGTGTGTGTTCATCTCAGACGTCCATTTTGAAGAGGGTCTTTGAATTTTGGGATCTTGATTTTTTTCAATTCTTTATATTTTCTGGATATAAGTCCTTTGTCTGAGAGGTTGTTGGCTAAAATTATTTACCAATATGTGGGTTTTCTTTTCACTCTGCTGGTGATTTCTTTTGAAGTACAAAAACTTCTTAGTAATATGAGATCCCAGCTGTTGATTCTCTGAAGTATTTCCCATGCAGTTTGCATTTTATTCATGAATTCTCTGCCTACCCCTATGTCTCCAAGATTTCTACCTACCTTGTCTTCCAGTAGATTTAGTGTTTCTGTTTTAATGTTTAGGTCTTTGATCCACTTAGACGTTAGTTTTGTGCATGGTGATAGGCATAGATCTAGTTTCAGTCTTCTGCATGTGGAGAGCCAATTTTTCCAACACCATTTATTAAAGAGGCTATCCTTTCCTCCAGTGAACATATTTAGCCCCCTTGTCAAATATAAGGTGGCTGAGCATCTTTGTAGTAGTGTTTGTATCTTCTAATCTGTTCCATTGGTCCTCAGGTCTATTTCTTTGCCAGTACCATGCTGATTTTATTACTGTGACTTTATAGTATAGTTTCAAGTCAGGAATTAAGATGCCTCTTGTCTTGCCTTTGTTGCCCAGAGTCACCTTTGCTTTTCTAGGTTTCTTCTGTTTCCAAATGAATTTCAGGAATATTTTCTCTAGATCTGTGAGGTATGTTGTGGGTATTTTGATTGGGATTGCATTGAATCTGTATAACAGTTTTGTGAGTATGACCATTTTCACAATGTGGGTTCTTCCTAACCAAGAGCAAGGAATATCCTTCCATTTTCTAATATCCTCTTCAATCTCCTTTTTTAGAGTAGTATAATTTTCAGCATATAGGTCTTTTACATTCTTAGGTTGATTCCTAAGTATTTCATTTTTTTTTTAGATGCTGTGGTGAAAGGCAATGTTTCCACAATTTCTCTCTCATGGAGTTTGTTTGTGTACAGGAATGCTATTGATTTTTGAGTACCCAGCTACGCTGCTGAATTTGTTTATTACCTCTAGTAGTCTTTTAATGGAGTTTCTTGGGTCTTCTATATAGAGTATCATGTCATCTACAAATAATGATAATTTAACTTCTTGTTTTCCTATTTTTATTCCTTTTATATCTCCCTCTCTTTTGATTGCTCTGGCTAGTATTTCCGGACTATATTGAATAAGAATGGTGATAGTGGACATCCTTGTTGTGTTCCTGATTTGAGTTTTTTCTTTCTTTCTTTTGATAAGGTTGGCCAGGGTTTTATCAGTTTTGTTTATTCTCTTCAAAAACCAGCTTTTTGATTCATTAATTCTTTTATTGTTTTTTTAGTTTCAATTGCATTAATTTCTGCTCTAATCTTTACCATTTCCTCTCTTCTATGAGCTTTGGGTTTGACTTGCTCTTCCTTTTCTAGAAGCTTGAGATGTAGCATTAGGTTATTTATTTGTGTTCATTCCATTTTCTTGATGTGACTATTTATTGCTATATATTTTCCTCTTAGGATTGTAGGTATTGTTTTATTTCTTCTTTAATTTCATCTATAACCCACTGGTTATTCAAAATGTTGTTATTTAATTTCCATGTATTTATGCAGGTTTTACAGTTTTTTTGCCATTGGTTTCCAATTTTAGTGCACTATGATCAGATATTATGTATGGGATAATTTCACTCTCTTTGCATTTAGTTAAGAATGCTTTATAGGTTAATATATGGTCTATTTTAGAGAATGTCCCATGTGCAGCTGAGAAGAACATATATTCTGATGTTGTTGGGTGGAACACTCTGTAAACATCCACTAAGTTCATTCACTCACAGGTATGATTCAGTTCTGTGATTTCTTTGCTTTTTGTCTAGTTGATCTATCTCTTTGTGACAATGGGGTGTTAAGTTCTCCTATTACAATCGCGTTCTTGTGTATTTGGTTTTTCATGTCCATTAGTATTTGTGTTATACAGTTGGGTGCTCCTGTATTTGGTGCATATATATTTAAATTGTTAGTTCTTCCTCTTGTAGTTTTCCACGTACAAGTATGTAGTGGCCTTCTTTATCCCTTTTAATCCTTTTAGGTTTGAAGTTCACTTTGTCTGCAAACAGAATAGCTACCCCTGCTTTTTTCTGGGTTCCTGTTGCATGGAATACTGTTTTCCATCCTTTGCCTTTTAATCTGTGAGTTTCTTTTTGAGTCAGCTGTGTTTCTTGTATACAGCATATTGTGGGATCCTGTTTCTTGATCCATTCTGTCAACCTTTTTCTTTTGATAGTTGAATTGAGCCCACTTACATTTATAGATGTCACTGATATGTACTGGCTTGACTTTGCCATGTTGTGTTCCTGTTGTTGGCTTCCTGCTTTTCTCCCTTGTTTAATTTCTTGTCCAGCCTTGTGGTTTCTTTCTGCTGTTGTTCTGGAGATTGTGGTCATTTTTATCTCTATCTAGCATGTCTTTCAGTACTCTTTCTAGGGTTGGTTTAGTAGACATGAATTTCTTCACTTGTTCTTTGTCCTGGAAGTATCTTGTTTCTCCATTAAATTTGAAAGACATCAGTCTTTCAAATTTTGCTGGGTACATCATTCTGGATTGAAAGTTGTTTTCCTTTAGGGCTTGAAATACTTCACTCCAAGCTCGTCTTAACTTGAAGGTTTGTGCTGAAAAGTCTGCTGTGATTCTGATGGACTTTTCTTGATAGGTGATTTGTGTCTTTTCTCTGACAGCTTTTAGTATTCTGCTTTTATGCTGTATATCTGGGGTCTTAATTATTTTATGTCTGGGTGTATATTTATGTTGGTTGTGACTGTTTGGCATTCTGTATGCCTCACTTATTTGTATATCACATTTTTTCACCATGTTTGGTTAATTTTCTTCTATTACTTCTATGAATAGTTTAGTTATGTCATTTGTGTTGACTCCTGCATCTTCACTGATGCCTATTAGTCTTATATTGTTTCTGTTGGCATCATCTTGAAGCTGCTGGATTGTCATTTCATGCTATGTGATTGTTTTTGTAAGTTCTGCCCTTTCATGATTGCTATCTGTGATCTTGTCCTCAAGGTCTGAAATTCTATCCTCAGCTTCATTTAACAGTTTTGCCACCTTTCAATAGAATTTTTTGTTTCTTGGATATCTCTTTGAATTTGTTTCATGGATTCTGCTTGTTTTCTACATTGTTTATTCAAAGTTTCAATCAATTTCCCATGCTCTTGTATTTTTTTTATTATCTATTTCTTCTCTAGCTATGTTGAGAAACTCACTTACTAAGGTTGTCATTTCTGTCTTTACCTGAGAAATTATTTCTAATTTGATTTCCTCTATAGTCTCATAGATTCATTTTTTTACTTCATTTGCTATCTTTTCAGAGATTTCTGGTGTATTACTTTTAAAGTCCTCTATTTCAATGTTTCCTGCACTTGCTCCTTATGGACTAGATTTTTGAGATTGCATTTTACTTTTTTGTTTTGTTACTTTCCCCTTTTGGGTAAATATTTTGTCTTTCAATTCCAATAGTCTCAACTGTCCAGTGTATATTTTAGGGTCCTACTGTGTGGTTGATGTTTGTCCAATTGCTGGTACCACAATCAAGAGGAGAGCTAGTCACCTGAATTGCTCCTGCAGGGCCTGTTGGGTGAGTCCTATATTCTTCCTGGGCTAACCAGCCTAGAAGTGTTGATGTAGGTCAACTCTTAGCTCCTGTTGTTGCTATGTCTTCAGGTTGTTGCAGGTCATCACATCTCCCTGTCTATAGTGTTTGTGTCAGCTGAGGCCCTGCTGTGTCACTGGGGGTCTCATAATCTCTTTTAATTTTCTCCCAGTTGGAGGAGGCCTTATTGGTGCACTCTTCAACCTGTCTGATGTTCTTTGTGTGCAGGAGGGGATTAGCCACTCTCTTGCTAGGTTTGCCAAGGTCTTACAGTTGGAAGGAGTTTCACTTTTGCTCCTATTTACCCACTGCAGACCTCTATTTTGGGGGCAAACTCACCACACTGACTGGAGCCTGCTGAGGTCTTCTGTTTGGGTGAGGGGTTCCTTAGTCTCCCATCCAGACAGCACAATAATCCACTGTAGTCCAAGATTCTGGGAGAAGGGTTTGGATCCAAAGATCAACTACAGTACTAGGTCCAGGAGGCAAGTAGTTTCCCCAAGGGGTGGGCCCAAGGAGGTGGTCAGGTGCCTCCCAGGTCTGCTGGACTGAGGGGCAGGCCTGCGGCAGCAGTTCAAGGCAGCTCAGTTCGCTGGGGGTGGCGCCAGGTGTTCCCAGTTGAGGGGCAGGCCCGTGGTGGCAGACTATGGTGACCCAGGCATGCCTGGCTGAGGGGTAGACCCACAGCAGCAGTCCGAGGAAGCTCAGTTGTGCCAGGGGCATCCCAGGTGTTCCCCAGCTTTTTTCTTTCACTTAGATCTGTGTCAAGGCTGGTCCTTGGGCATTGCTTGAAGTAATTTGGTCTGACAGGGCTCCCATAGATGAATAGTAGGGGCAGACTGGTGGCTGATGGGGCCAGATGACTTCCAGAGTAGGTGGTTTATGTTGGGGAACATGCTTGATTGGGGGGGCTTCAATAGTGAAGACTGAATCTAGGACCTTCCCATTGAATCATATCCCCAGTCTTTTTAGAATTTTTTTTTTCTTGACATGAGACTCCACTAAGTCACTAAGTTTCCCAGGCTAGGTGCACAGTTGCCATCTTCCTGCCTCAGGCTTCCAGAGTGCTGGAATTAAAGCCTTTTCTACTAACACCATCTTGGGAAAATATTAAGAGTTTATTTCTCCTTTCTTGTACCTAATTTCTATTCAGATCAGTTACCAGGTGCTTCTTTCACAAAAAGCCTTCATTTTTTTTTTTAGAGTAAGCTTTGCTTTAAGGTTCATAAAAATTGCTTCTGTGCTGAGACACTTTTGTCTCTAGGGCAACCATGCCTTTTTGGTTTTGTTGTCATGGAGATCTGGTAATCCCTGGGTTGGGGATGGATATCCCCAGGCCAGGGTTGGAACCAACACAATAAATGACAGATAATATAGACTTTGTGAAATGTCTGTGGGCCTACAGGGAACCATTAATCATAGAACCATAGTATAATTCTCTTATCTTGTAATACAATGGCTATCCACACTTCTTATTCTCAATTCACCAAGTAACCTATATTATCACATTATAGTGCAACTGGATTATTCTTGAAAGTCTGTATTACAGTGATTGCCCACCTGCTACTCTAAGCTTAGCCGTGTGCTATATTTTGATTAGTTTTTCTTTCAGGAATATTTTCTTTAGATTTAGTGATCACCCTTTTAGGTGGGTATATTTTGTTTTTCTAGGTACTAATTAATATTATTCAAATAAAATTTTCATAGCATGGTTTTTCTCTAAAAACACAAGTAGCACAAAGATAGACATGCATCTAATTTATTTGGGAAGAGATTGTAGGAAGCAGAATGGGTAGGCTGGCAGAGCACGGTGTAAAGAAGGGCCAGTTTAAGAATGAAAAAAGGCTCACTTTGGTGAGGTAGGGTCCAGTCCTACTAGTACTGCATGATGAGCTAATAGGGTTGTCCAGTTAACCACTACAATACCTCCTAGAAGCAGGTTGTGCCTGGGGCCCGTATGCTGGATTGGTTTTTGCATATGCCCTAGAAAACTCATTGAGGAATGCAGTCAGGGTAGCATCCCTGTGGCTGAAGCTGAGATGGATGGAGAGGATGGGAGATGCGACACAGACAGGTGAGGGCAAATGCCTGATTGCATGGAGCTGGAAAGTAGATGGGGCTCTGGGACTCATGGTTGTGTGTTTTACACATCTGCTTTTAGTACCCAATTTGCCCTTTCTTTCAGGTATATGTATATCATCAACTCTCCAACTTCTTGACTTTTTCTACTTCTGGTATATAACCTGCTAAGTCAATTGCATAGTTCCATCATTTTCTTTGATCCCTATATTCCTCTTTCTCTTGTTTTGTGGATTTATTATGTATTTGCAAAGACAATCCTCAACTGACATTTTAGTGGCCATTCAAGTGTGAGTAGGAAAGGCATCTTTTCCCTTTGCTCTCTGAAACCCACATATACTCTTGCAGTTCCTAAAGCTTTTTAGAGGAGGGAAGAATCTTTGTGATATACACTTCCTAACAAAGATCTTGGATAAATAGGCAAATAAGTCATAGTTTTATGTCAAGCTAATAAATGTATGTAAATAAACAAAAGCAGCCAATTTGCTATAGAATTATAGCATAACCTACCTCACCAAAGAGCCTGCTCTTTTATATTTTTATACCTTTGCAGTAATATCTTACATGAACTAATAGAATGTGTGAGTTTTTGTTTTGTTTTGTTTTCTACATGATTTTAAAAAAATATATTCTGTAAGTTTCTTCTACCCTGTTTTCACTACTTTCCTGTCTCAGGAATAAAATACCTGACACGTGCAACTTAAAGGAGGAGGGGTTTATTTTGGCTCATGGTTTTGGTCCATGTGGGCTGGTTCCAACATAGAGTCAGTATGGTGAAAGTGCCTCATCAAGGATAACTGTTCATTACAGGGCAGCCACGAAGTGGAGAATAAAGGAAAGGAGAAATACCCTGTTAGGCCACACTCCCAGGAGCCCACTTCCCACCAGGTTCTATCTCCTAACTGCATAGTCAGAAACTGAACTCAGCAATGGATGACTCCCTTGATAAATAAAGTGCCCTCATGACCCAATTTCCTTCCAAACACTTGAAACTTTTGGAGGACATTTTAGACGTAGACCATAACTTATTCCATTTCCGTATTTTATATCCTTCTCAAGTAAATGAACATACAATCATATATTAAACACACAAATGGAATTAATTTTTGTTCCTGCCTAAGGACTACTTGAGATGAAAGGTGGGAAGAGATGCTTTACAGGGGTTTTTAGGAACAGTTTTATGGAGGGGATAAGACGGCAGAGTAGAGAGCAGCAATGAAGTGTGGCCTCTCTGAGACCCGGAGTGCCCACACCTGGAGTTTGGTGAAGAGAAGGAAAGAAGCAAACCTTCAGGTATTGAGAAGGAGCTCACAGGATGACTGGGAACCCCAGAAAAGCTACAGAGATGGAGTACAGTGCAGAGAAAGGAGTGAGTCAGTGTGGCTTCTGAGCAGACCTACATTCTATGACACAGGGTAAACCTAGAGCATCAGTGAGTAGCTCCAGGGAGGGATATTGGGCACTCCAGAGGCACTAGCCTAAGGGAAGCCCATGGCTATCATAAACTGCAAAAACAGTGAGGTGTTTTTGAAAGCGATACCTTCAGCAAGGCAAGAGAGGAGTTGGAGAGGAAGTCTGGTATAGTGCTCACCATATCTAGGAAATTTAATCAGGAGCCATTTTTGAGAAGGGGTTATGATTGAGCCACAGAACAAATGCAGGACTTCTAACCCAGACTTCCATAGTCTACAAAACTACCTTTCAAAATTGGTGAAGATATATGGTATTTGCATGACAAACAGCAACTTAAATTCTGACCAATAAACCAGCACTCCAAAAAATCCTCAGGGATATCCTAGAAAGTGACAAGGAAGCCAACAATACCAAAAAGTCTAATGGTAATGAATGGACCAGGTAGAGTGAATAATTAAGCAGAAAGTTACCAAAAAGGGGGAGTGAGCAGCAGGAAAATAATGCAATGACAGGAATTAATCAATACTTTTCAGTAATAGCTCTCAATGTTCATGGTCTTAATTCCCCAGTCAAAAGACACAGAGTAGGATAGTGGATCAAAAACAAAACCCAACAGTACACAGTATATAAGAAACACATTTAATGGAAAAGGCAAAAAAAGTTTAAACATTAGAAAATAATATTCTGTGAAATAGGACACAAACTTCAAGCAAAAACTGATCAGAAGAGGCAAAGAAGGTCACAACATATTAGTTAAGCAAACAGTTTAACAGGAAGAGATAGCAATTATAAACATATATGCACCAATAACTGGCATAACCAACTTCATAAAACAAATACTACTGAATGCCAAAAATCACATTAAGAGCAATACAAGTATAGTGGGGGGCTTCAACACTATATCTTCACACCTGCCACCTTCATAATTTGTAATAGGATTCATTAGGAGAATTTTGATCATTTTTTGAAATTCTCTGAGAACCTAGGGTTAGCATGCCACAGGGAGGAACAATTCTTCTGGCTGGAAGAACATATCTAAAATGATTCCTAAGAATGAGATGTTTATAATATATGTGTGGGTAGGTGTGAAACTTTCTATAACTCCTGGCAACTTTCTGTAATGCCTTGGCAATTTAGGGCTGCTTTTCCTTGTAGGTGAACAATTCAAGATTTTTGCTATAAATTCTGAAGTGATTATTCCTTTATAACACAGCAATGTCTCACCAATGTACATCTCTGGAAGTTACATATTTTAATAATTCCTAATTCAAGAAAAGTTCTTTGTTACTTCCACTTAAGAATTTTTATTTGATAGACAATTTTTAAATATGTGATTTTCTACTAAGAACTATGTATACTTTAAGTAAGACTACTAAAAACTACATATACTTTAAGTAAGACTTCAGTCTTGTTATTCAGGTTCAGCAAAGAACCCTCTGAGAATGGAAATATAGACTAAAAGTAAAAATGCATCCTGTTGAAATTATAGACATCAAATATCAACAAACTAAAGCTAAGGAACTTGTATTTAAAACTTTGAAACTACATTTATACTAATAATTTTCTAGTGAATGTGCTATGCAGACTGCTTTCTGTAATAATTACATAAAATTCTTACAATAAAATCTTTTCCTTTAGTAAGAAAATCAGCATTCCGTACATTCCATTAAAGTAGAGAGTTCAGAGAATGGGGCTTGTTAGGAAGTCCTAGAGGAACTCTCAGGGCAGAGGACTCGAAGGTGACTTCTGATGTGTGGGAGGTGGAAGGAGAGTTGGACCCTGTTGACTCTTCAGCCAGTTCTGTTCTGCCAAGCCAGTAAACTCAGCTTCTCAAATTCCCAGTCCAAAGGAGACAATGACACAACACTTTGGAGCCTGTAGGTTACCCCTTCTTTGTCCCTAGTTTTAGTGACAGCAGCTCTAGGGCTCCTGCTGTCTCAAGTTCAGGCTTCGCTGCCTTTCTTCTATTAAACACTAACCCGCAAAGACTGTAGAGACTGGGAAGAAACTCTCACAAGGTGTTGGTCTGCTATCGACTTAGGAGTGAAGCCATAGTACTTTTGATAAAATGTCCTTGCCTGAGAAATGCACACAGAGTCACCTACCACAGGGTATGAAACACAGCAGGGGAGGTGTGGAACATGTATGATTTCCTATGTGTAAGCATAAGACCTATCAGGGTTTTACCCACAACTCCTACTTGTGATTGGGAAGTGTGCAGGTTGTGTCTCTGGTGACCATTCTCGCTTCTCTTTAAGCTACGTGTGCAGAGAAGCATGTGTCTTAGATTTTCGGTCCCTCTGGCTGCCTCAGCCCACAGGGCTATGCCTCTGTTGTCAGATGAGATGAGGCCCCATCTCTGTGGGAGTACAGCTGTCCCCGACTGTACTCTGCCACTTCTTTTAAAGTGATTTTTCTCTCAGACATGCATTTTTCTTTTATAATTGACATCACATTGTATAAAGAATTGGTATTATCCTGGCCTTTACATATAATATAGCAAAAAATATTCCCCATGTTATAAAAATATTTGAAACATTGTTTGCAGGTCTCTGCAATATTTCAGAATATAAATTCATTGTTACTTCTTTACTTACTCTTGAGAGTTTAAATGGAGTTTTATATTTATCTGATTTTAAAAATAATTATATGTTTTTGAAGATGACTTTTGCTAGGGGATTATAGCTGTTACAGAAGCTAGTTTTATATTTGTCTGATGTTTTTGATTTTTGGATCCTGGAAATCATATGAAATCCTTTAACATAAAATAGGGAGCTGGGCATAGTGGTACATGGCTATAATCTTAGCACTCTGGAAGGTTGAGGCAAGAGGATCTCAAGTTTAAGCCCAGCCTGGACAATTTGGTGAGACTCCCCATCTCAAAATAATAATAAACTTAAAAAGGGCTGGATGTAGCTCAGTGTTCAATCCCCAGTACTACACACACACACACACACACACACACACACACACACACACATGCACCCTAAGATACTATCTGGGCTTCTTTCGGTGTGCCATCTTTCTAAACTGTATCTCTACTTAGCCATTAAATGATATTTTCATTTTATCATACTAATCTATGCTAAAGTTGGATATCAGTGAGATGAATTGCTTTGTCTTGTCATTCCCCATAAAGGTGTTAAATTTAATTCGGTTGCAATTCCTGCTAGGTCCTAACAATGTCTACCCTCATGCCTATCAGTAGCAAGAGCTGGAAAGCAACACAGGTGTCCCCTGAAGCCAGGTGTGGCTGAAAGACGGGTCAGGTGTGCAGTGTGCTGCACCTGGGTTCCCCGTCTGAGTGCGCTCTTGCCACAGAGCTAGGTGTGTCTTCTTTCTTGACTATTAACGTAAGTGTGGTAGTTAAGAGTTTGGGTTTTGATTCAGAAATGACTTTGCCACTTAACAATTTATGTCAGGCACTCTCAGCCTCATTTCCCATCTGCATGCTGGCAGTAGTGATAGGCTATATCCCATAAGAGCTCAGTGGTAGTTAAATGATGTGACATAGAGCTGGGACATCCAAGTCTCCATACGTGGCAGCCACTCTCCGTGTCATTTAGTTTGTTGCAAGTACTGAAACTAGATCTATTCCCCACCACTCGCACTAGGGCTTGATGTTCCAAATTTGCTACTTACCTCATAACTTTGAAGATGCATTCCACACTCTTCTGTTTTTACATTTACTTAGCAAGTATTCAGTAAGAATCTGTCATGTGCAAGGTGCCATTTCAGTAATATTCTGTTCCTATCTTTTTTGCTCCATGTCCAAATGTAAGATATTTGCATAAAATTTTAGATTAACAGGTAACAGGTTTTGCTTGTATCCTCAAATGATAACCACAAATAACCAAAAAAAGCAAAAAAAAAATTCAGAGAGGTCTGTTTATGAGTTTGATTCTAAGCAAAATAATCTGAAGCTGTTTTTTCCAACTACAAAAACTTGATTATGTAGACTTACTATGAAAACTAAGTAATGATATGCAAGTCAGTAAAACTCTTAGTTCCCATCTTGGCCTCAGATCAGCGGCTGCAGGGCCTCCACATATTCCATTCTGCACTGTGCTGTGCATTGACCACTGGAGAAGTAAATGGGTACAGGGGGCCTGGTGGGTTTATTAAA